>JAOVVB010000032.1:625671-638798 GCA_028570985.1 Heterobranchus longifilis | reverse complement strand
GTGAGAAAAATGTGTCTAGATAATAATGAGATGAATGAATGAAATGTCTCTGATGAGCAAGCCAAGGGTGATGGCGATAGTGATACAGGTACAGAATAATCTAAACCTAATAGTAAACATTTTACATATCATGTTGCTATAAAAGGAAAGCACATAATTGTTGATTTGGTGAAGTTTTTGGAAGAAAATTATTATGGAGAGCGTCTTCTTATAGGAAAAATGAAAACACTTTGCATAAACATTTTCTTTTTAAAAACTTCACCATATCAACGTGATGTCTTATTCCTCACTTACAGTAGCATACATTTAGATTACATGTGCAGTATCTGCAATCTCTCACTGAATCACTGATAGGAGCACCATGTCAATCAATCCCAGTCTATCTTCCAGCTCCTGAGAGGATTGAATGCACATCTAATCCTTACTGATCGGGAGTTTATCCCACATTTTTGATTTCTAACCATTTTTTTTTTTTTTTAAATGGAAGCAAACTTTCAAGCATGGACGTTAATCAGAATGGACTTAAATAATCTTTTGAAGTGAGGCGGTTAAATGAGTACCGTATGGTTGAATGACTTTAAATCCTTATGATATCGATATCTACATAGAAAAAACAATCTCAGTTTTTAAGTTTTATCAATGTGAACTGTTTGTTCGTCTCTCGTAGACACACGGCTTCTCCATATGGTCGTTGGAAAATCTCTTTAAGGGACAGACCGTTATTCTGACAATCAACGAAACAGAAATGAACATGGCTGATATTTAAAACTTAAACATATATGGCAAACAGTGCTAGTACAACAATCCTTTGAGGCTCTTATTTATGAGGTGAGACTAGTCTCTCGGCTGCTCCCGTCAAGGGATCTCCATCTGATCTGCACAAAACTTGACGCCCTTCCTGACGCAACCCTCCCATTTTATCTAGGCTTGGGACCTAAGAATTTAAGACTAGGAATTGTTTAATCATATACCTGACTCCGATCCTGGAAAATCTCTTACTTTGTGCAAGTGTGCAAGTGTAAGAATTGAAGCTGGTTCAAAGCCAAAAGGGTAGTAACACCAAATCTTGATTTCATTTTGCTCGCTCACTTTGCATTTTTGCAAATTGATAAAAAGAAATAATTAAAAAATATATATTTTTGAAAGCATTCTTAATTCTTCACACCTGCCTAAAACTTTTGCACATTACTGTGGATATAAAATATGCACCGTATGGCCAAAAGTTTGTGGACACCTTGAACATCCTATTAATGATTCAGTCCCCATTGATTGCTATAATAACTGTAATTGACCTCACCTTCTTCTGTCTTCAAAAGCTCTTCTGGGAAGGCTTTCCGCTAGATTTCGGATTGTAGCTGTGAGCATTTTTGTTTATTCACCATAAGCATTAGTTATGAATTTCTGCCATTATTCTGTGCACATAAATATCACCAGCTATGATTCTGACTTTGTTTTCTTTCTTCCGATATTCCATCAGGAGCAGAACAGCAGTGAGCAGAAACAGACGCAAGAGGAAGAGCAAAGGCTCCAGGAGATGGCAAGAGAGCGGGAGAGAGAAAGAGCGAGGGAGCTGGAGGAAGAGGAGAGAGAGAAACTCAGACTTAAGGAAAAAGAGAGGGAAGTTGAAAAAGAGAAAGAAAAAGTGCGAAAGCAGAGAAGAAATTTTGAATTGGACTTTAATGAAGCCAAAGGGACGAGACAAAGAGATGGTGAGTCGCTGAGGAGATTTCTGTTTTATGGTGTTAATCGTTAATGTTGTTTGATTTGTTCATTGAATTCTGTAAAAATTCTCTTGCTTTTAGCATATTAAAATATAATGTTTGCGCCTTTAATATCTAATTATGTTTGTAAGCTGAGGTACATGACACAACCAAGGTACATATACAGTGGAACCTTGGATTGTGAGCATAATTCGTTCCGGAAGCTTGTATATCAAATTTCCCCATAAGGAATAATGGAAACTCAGATGATTTGTTCCACAACCCAAAAATATTCCTATAAAAATAATTCATACAAATTATAAAGTAAAAATAAATCACATTAACCTGCACTTTACCTTTGAAAAGAATCATGGCTGACGAGAGAAAAGAGGAGGAGATGGGGGACTACTATATAGAACGTCTTTTACACACATGCACACATACACGCGCACACACACCAACGGAATCACTGCTCTCTGACAGAGAGTCTCAAAAAAATTTTCAAAAATGCTTTACGGATGTTGAATATGTTAGTCACACACGCACACTGAGACCAAGCATGAGAGAGGATCACCCACAATCCCGCAGGACGAGAGAGAAAGAGAGAAGAACCATTGGCTCAGTTGTGATTACGTGACACTCGACAGACACAGTGTATATGTACTACTCGTATTTCAAGACTTCGCTCGTTTATCGAGTTAAAATGTTTGCTTGTCTTGCAGACCACGTTACTCACAATCCAAGGTTTTACTGTAGTTATTAGTTACATTTGATGCTTAGTTTTTTGGGACTGCAAAACAAACTACTAATTTTATGGCAAATTTGGGCCCTAATTATCAATTGTTTGTTAAAGTTGTGTGTAAACATTTGCTTACACCAAACTAAACTAAATATTACCGCAGGATTTATAAATATTTCAGAAATGTCAGAAGTGTGCATGTGTGTGTTAATCAACGACAATCAACTGATTGTACAGCAAAGCTGACTTGTATTTGGTGGAACAACACCTCAACAAAAGTCATTTACATGTAAGTCATATGGAGACCCGGAGACCGATGATAGGAAGCATGTTAGCAGTTTCCGGTTAGAGAAAAGGCTACATGATTATATGTCTGGACATGGGCTACAGGAAGTATTATAGTATTGAGGAAGTGCAGTGAAGGGGTTGTTTTATGGACATATGACTTGAACAAAGAGGAGATGTATGAAACAGAGAAATGGTCACATGTGTACACACAACCTTTAGGAAAAAGTCTTTTTAATGTATAATACTAATATTGATGTTATACTGTCATAGTACCCCTGGAGCCAGAGGGGGGAGCAATGTCCTTTGCAAAGCCTAGAGTTTTGGATGGTGGTGAGATGGGAAGAGGGGACACCATGGGGCATCACTCACTCACTCATCTTCTATACCGCTTTATCCTGTATTCAGGTTCACGGGGACCTGGAGCCTATTCACGGAGGCTTAGGGCACAAGGCGGGGTACACGAACCCTTGGACAGGGTGCCAATCCATCGCAGGGCACACATACATACACTCACACATTCACACTCTCATTCACACACTACAGGCAATTTGGGAACACCAATTAGCCCAACCTGCATATCTTTGGAGTGTGGGAGGAAACTGGAGTACCCGGAGGAAACCCACCAAGCACGGGGAGAACATGCAAACTCCATGCACACAGAGACGGGAATCGAGCCTTGCCGGGAATCGAACCCGGACCCTGGAGGTGCAAGGCGACAGCGCTAACCACTACTTCACCGTGCCGCCTTCATGCATACAGAAAAGGGCAATTTGTTATCCTTAGTGTTTGCTCACCTGACCTGTTTCACATTTGGAGGAAGAACTTGTAGTGGTCATCCTCCCGAGGTGAAAGCTCTGTTGTGTGCTAAGTGATTAGCTAATGACTTAAAAATCTGTTTTTCTCTTAACAGTTCTCCTGTCAGCATACTGTCAGTGGGTTCCAAAGTCTCTCCATGAAGAAATCACCAAGAGCTGGCCTCCTGTCTGACACTCTCACACTGTCTTATCACCCAACAGTGGAAACAATCACACACTGCCTCTATATCTTAAGCAGAGCTGGAATTGCGGGATTCTCACACGCATAGGCACATGTCTCAAGGCTGCAGAAAAAATTCCACTGTCACTTGCAGAGGCTAATGAACATTCATTTCCAGCTTTATGTATTTATTCATGCCTCATTGTGGACTTAAGATGATAGATATAGGATTATGCAACTTCTGTTGCATATATTTAAACCTGAACTGAAAAGAATCACTGTTAAAAACATGACCAGCCTTAAACTGGCATGTCTTACATTTGGGGATGCAGCCATTAAGAGATAAGAAACCAGAGATCAATATTGGAAATCTTATGAGTTGTGAAACTACGGAAAATAAGTCTTTTTTTTTCTCTTCATTAGGTTTTCCTAATGTGTTTTGTATACAATAATAATGAGTTTTTTATGTCATTTTGTGAGTCACCTATGCCTCTGGTTTGGTAGAATACTTTCAAAATAATTGTTCTGTAAAGTGATGTTCCAATTAAAGCATAGTAATAAAGTGCCACAAAAATGTTTTATTTTTTAATTTTGAAATAATTGTTAGTGTCTATAATATATTAGCTGTCATTTAAACAGCAAAAATACAAGTATGGATTAATTAAAATTAAAACATGAGTTGGTTTAGTTGGTTTAAGGAAATTACTGGAATCCATATTTCATTGTTTTGTCTTCGAGTTGATCTTGGTAAGTAAATTAATTTAAAGACTGAATTGGTGTGAAATAAATGAAACCTACCTTAATTAGGATATAAGAAATACAGCGAATGGCTGACCAAAGCATCCATGAAGATTCTGGGTAAAAGATGAGATCTGGAACAATGTAAAACCTTGTGACTTTCAACATCAACCCCAGGATAATCCCCTTTCTTGTTAATTTACAATAACAGGTGAGCAATAATTCCTACTGTGCAGGAATTATTGCTCACTATTTAAATTCTGGAAAATTTTAAATGATTCTTTTTCCTGAATCGATCACCCTAACTATATATCTCCAGTGTATGTACAGTATTTTACAATAAATGTAGGATGTATACGAAAACATTTAATTGCCAAACTTTTTAAAGATTTTATTAACAAAACTGTTGTTACAGATGTTAACTGTATATATGAAAGAAAAATGAAAGATGCCAGGCTTACACATTTATCAACACTAAGTGAAAACTGGGTTTTATTTTTATTTTTTTTTTAAAGTTTGTTTGCACAACACGGTACACAGAGTAAAACTGGCTACACTGATAATACACTTCACACTAATAACAATGATCAGCCATAACATAAAAGCCAGTGACAGTTGAAGTTAATAACAAAATATCCTACAAGGGCATCTGGCAAGGGCTGGGCTGTAGTAGTCAGCAAATGAACAAATAGTTCTTGAGGCTGATGTGTTGGAAACAGGCAGGGATCTGGTTGACGAGGGCCAAATTGTGATGGCTAGACACCAGGCAACACCAAACCAGCAGGTCTTGCAGAATGACCTTGGACCAGACTGTTCCAACCACAAACTGGTCCAAAGTAAAGCTACTGTAGCACAAATTGCTGAACAGTTGAATGCTGGTTATAATAGAACAATTCCAGAACACACAGTGCATCACAGCATGCTGTGTATGGGGCTGTGCACTGTAGCTGCACAACAAGCAATTAAAAATTTATGTGGAAGTGACTTTTTTATTAAGTAATGATGGCTTATGAAGGCTTAGTGGTTAGCCATGTTGCCTTGCACCTCCAGGGTCGAGGGTTCGAGTCCCACGTGGGGTCTGTGTGCATAGAGTTTGCCTCGTGCCCCAAGTCTCCTGGGATAGGCACCATGCCTCCGCGACCCTGTTTACAGGATAAAATGATGGAGACGATGAGTGAGTAAGAGTGAGTGGTGTATTAAAGACCAGGATTGGGAACTCGATGAAGACAATACACTACTATGTTCAGGGTGATGTATACTGTAGAAGCTTAGGAGAGGTAAAGTATTTTGTTATACTACATATTATGGCAAAATCATACGCTACCATTAGTAGAGTAAATACTACACCATTTAGCATGGCAGAATGTGGTATGGGTCATAACACTGACACTATTAGAGGTTTGTTTTCTAAGGACCTTATTACAGTATTAGTTTTGACTTGTGTAAAAATCTGCCCAAAGGCATTGTGAACCACCCAATATATATGTATATCACTTCACGTATCTTAAGAATGTGTAGCAGCGCACATGTTCTCTCTCAATGGTACAGGACAAAATGTACCATTTTCACACTTGGGTATGAAAATGTATATGTAATATAAGAACTGTAACTGTAAACATTCCCATAAACAACATTTTTTTTGTTGATGTTTTTGGTGACCTTTGGTTCACTTAGGGTTTAAGGAATTTGCCTTTTAATGACTGCCCTAAAACAGAACTGCCATTCTGGTCACTTGACCAGGGCCTTTTCTTCTTGAAAACCCCTCCAAAAAACAAAAATAAAAAACACGTTCTAGTTTTCATAAAACTTGACTAATTTTCTCAATAAATGTATATAATTGCCTAATTATTATTGTGTTATTTATTTATTTAATTATCATTTAATAATTAATTATTTAAAAATAATTTATGAAGCATTAGTACTAGAACTAGAAGGGTCGTGAAACTTGCTTTTCTTCAAGCACTTTAGCTGGTCACAGGCTGAACTGGTCAAACTGGTAAATGTGGTCGAAGAAAAACATGTTTTACGACCCTTCTAGACCCTTCTAGTTGGCTGGTCAGGCCAAGCTGAATTTATCAACAATGTTGCAAACTAGCTTTTTAATTAAACATAACTTGTGGTCTGCAGCTGGAAGTAAAAGCTAAAGCCCTGATCCTGTGCTATTACTTCTTCATCATTGTGACACTTTTTTCCTCACCAGAATTCAAAGAAACCTTTGCAAATCCTGAATCAGGACTGGTTTATATGTGTGAAGACTCTGGCTTCCTACTTTACACTTAGACATGGACTTTTTTTTTTGTAAGCCATGCTGTGAAGTTTCAGACATGGCTCAGTGCTTGGGGTTTCGATACTCTTATAATGTCAGGGCGTGATTTTTTTGTTTTGTTTTACCATTTATGAACGTCGTGATAAAAAAAGAAACACTGGAGTAGTGAGTTTTGCAGGCAAAACCGTACAGGTTCCCACCTTCCCTGAGGGCGAAATAGAGAGGGTGGGGGAGGGGAATCTCTCTCTGTGTTTCAGTTCACGTTAACTCTTTCTCAGGCAGATGTGAGTGAGTGTGTGTGTGTGTGTGTGTGTGTGTGTGGAACAGCGAGAGAGGACACACCCAGTCAAACATGCCTGGTTGAGGCGAGTCCAGTGGCGGAGGGAGGGAAAGAAAAAGGAAGGGGGGCATATTGGCCATAATCCAGCGAGTAAAAAAAGAGGGAGTGTTCTGACGGTATAATAGAAAAATGAAAAAAGTTTAAGCAGAGTCACACCTGACAGCTCGCACAGCGCCACGCTAGAAGGACTGGAGGAAGAACAAAGTTCTGAAGAGCTCAAGAAGACAAAGTGTAAGAGGAGAAATATAAAAGGGCAGAATGAGAGACTCAGCAAAAAGAGGAAGCGGAGAGCAGAGACAGATGGGTAAGAACAGCAGTCATGTTAAACGCCCCCTTTTCAACTTTTCTTTCCTTTTTTTTTCCGTGCATGGCAAATGAAACTTTTCCTTTCCTTTTATCATTCCTTACTGTGCCTGGAATTTCATACTGCTGAAAGTGAAAGTGATTATGTGGGAAACAGATAAGCTTTAAAGCTGTGCACAAACCTGTGCCTTATTTACTTAATAAACGAAACTTCGATCCTGTGTAGAGTAATATGCAGAAGGATGACTGTGCAGTGTTCAGCCTGACTGTACTGTACTGTGTTTCCTCTCTGCTACTTGGATCCCAACGTTCCTCTTCACACACTCCTGAGCTTTCAGCGAATGAGATTTAACTAGCTTTTTTTCTTCTGCCTCGAGCACAACCAGTATGTGCTGCACAGCATTAGCTCCCATTTCGGAGTTCCCCTTCCTCGCAAAGTTAAGCTCTTTCCCTTCTTTAACACACCCACCTGGAACCAGCAACCAAGTTTTAAAACATAGGGACAAAGGTGCTGTTGCAAGATTTAATAATGTACAGGAAAATATTACCAGACTCTTCAGTTTTTTTTTTTATTTAAAAATTTTTTTTTATTCTTGTGTAAAATGAACATCCTCAGCAATCTTGTGACTACTGGCCTTGTGATTGCTGCAATTCTTAGGATGCCATCTGGGTTGAGAATGCTTGAGAATAGCTGGCACAACTAATCCAGGCAGAGTTGAGGCAGAGCTTATTAATTATCTCATTAGAAAGATAGAGTACTTTATTAATCCCAGAGAGAAATTGGAGTGTTCATAGATTATACAACAAATAAGCAACAAGCAGAAATCGCAATGAGAAAACAGTAAGTTAAAAAGTAAAAAAAAGATATGCTGTTTACAATGTAAGGTGCATTAATGATGTACAAATGGTGTAAAATAATAAGAACATACTGTTTCTATATGCATGTGCATGATCATTGTATATACAGGTGAGAACTTAAGTAACTGAACTTGAAGTAATTATCTCATTTTTGTTCAAGCAAGAAAAACACCCCCCAAAAAAGGGTACTCCACTACTCCAGATTGTGAATCACTGCTCTATAGAGATAATAAATAATTGATCTTATGAAACAATGGAAGCATATCCCCCATTGTCATAATTTATTAAAGATTGTCTTGTCTTACAGTGTGACTATGTCACTGTCAGGAATCTCCTTTCAACTTGGCATTTTTACTACTACCTTAGTAGAGAGATCACACTGGCATGAAGCCAAATGCTTTACAAATTCAAATGTGTTGGATTGATTGTAGAGTACTGAAGACAAAGGCCTGTTTCTGTGTCCTGTGTATTTGAATCATTCTTCCATTCTTGGACCAGTTTCAACGTGGCAACTCCCATCCAATAATCAGCGGGGGGTAATTTCTGCTCCACCACCAGGCTTAGATGCCCCAGGTGTCTATGCAGTCAAATGTGACAGTTTCTTCTTTCCTGTAGGCAGATTTGTTCATGGGCAAGCTTACACAAAATCAAGCTGGGTCTTGTTTTTTAAAAGATCTAAAATGTCCTAAGATAAAGCTTCAAGTAGAACTGTTAACAGTGAAAGACTCGTGTATCTGCAGTGCACGAAATATTTTCGCATAAAGTTTGTTCAAATTAGTTTGCACTAAGTAATTTTTTTTTACTTTTTTATTAGATACACCAATCAGCCATAGCATCAACATCACACAATATTAACACATAAGCAGTGATTATGAATTATATATCATAAACTGGTGACAGGCTCGTGGGGAAACCCAAAGGTGTCCATCTGGTCTGATCCCACAGAAAACCGAATGTAGAACAACCGGCAGAAAAAAAGCCTATTCTGGCCATGAGAGAAAGACAGCAGAACAGCACCACAGCCTGCTGAGCCGCCCTCCAAACTCTCCAGATCGCAAACAAATCCAATCCACAGAGACCCCACCCGCATCAACAGCACCAAAAGGATCTGCTGCCAACTTTCTGATGCCAGACACCACAGCACACCCCAAAGGTCTTGTAGAGTTATGCCCCGAGTAGCCAGAGCTGCCCTGGTGGCACAGGCGGAACCTACACAATGCTGGGCCTAACATTTTGCATTGTAAGGTTATGGCTGATCAGTGTATATTTTTTATTGGGTTTGGTTGGTATCATATTGCTATAATTTTCAAACACACCAAATTATTTGCATATATAAGTGTTTTTGAAAATAAATAGCAGGGTGTGCTTTGAAGGGCAACATTGGTTGTATTAAAGGTCGTTTTGCCTCAGGAGCTTTTTACGGTATTATATTCTAATATTACTATACTTTTATATTTTTGGCAATAACATGACAGTGGATGTGAAACAAGGCTCAAAACCTTAAGAAGGGGTTAAGTTTAGGTGGTCTGTATAGTAGACAGAGATCCCAGTCTTAAAGCAGTGAGTCCTGTTCCAGAGGGCTTTCTGTATTTGCCAGGAAGAGCCAGAGTTGACGAAAAGCTGATCTGGCATGCCTCATCTGCGTGCAGATGCCAGTCGTGACTGTCCTTTGTAATATATCTCTTTGGGGAGCCCTGTCACAAGTGGACCTCTGTCTTGAAAAAGCTGAGCTTCTAGAGTATGTGACTATCTTTATGACAAAGGGGCATCTCTGTCTGTAGGATTTGTGGTTCACCACTGCCTGATAACCCACATTCAAGTTTCTTAGTTCTAGCAGACTCCAGCAGAACTACCCATGCAACTGCAGTCTATGGTCCTAGCAGCCACAACAGTCAATGTGGTATGCACAGTAATATCTGCCACATGTTGAGGCGACTAACATTTTAAGTGAGTGAATGCTCAGTTAAGCTTTATAATGATAAATCAGAAAAGATAAAAAAGCAGTGAAATACAACTTGTTCCCTTGAGTATGTATAAGCAATCGGGAATGCACAACCACTGTAACATCCTGTTTAGGCATGCAAGTTGCTAGACTTGGAAAGACTTAACAATAGAATAAATAATGGCGGAATCTTGCACAGTACAGTCGATAACAGGGCTAGCAAGCTAACAGATAAACCCAGCTCAAGTAACACTGCCTGGCAAAGCCACGGTTTCAGAAGAGTCAAATTATTGTCTGCATGAAGCAAAGAAAACAACTAAGGAGCTTTGAAATGACAGGAATTGGGGTGAAAAACCATCCAATACAATAAAACATGCAAGGGTAAGAAGGGAAGCACTTGAAGCTATGCACCCATCATGCATAGTGGCCACTGTACAAGCCTGTGAAGGGACTGTTATGACCTGGGGTTGCTTCAGTAGGTCAGGTCTAGGCTCAGCACCGTTACGGTGCAATAAAACTAAGTTAGCTGATGACTAAGTGTAAAAAAATGAACTGTAAGTTATTGCTGAATGACATGTTTAATATTAAACACTACTTAATGTAGTACATTTGACTATTTTGAGAGGTCGCTCCAGATGTGTGCATGCACCAAGAAGGTGTCTAGGAGAGACTCACAGCCTATAGGGGTTAGGAGAGGTAAAGTAGAACTTGAAATGGTGCATCATCTGAATCACTTCAAATCTAAATCTGTCACACTACAAAACATCTTGAACAACAGCAATTTTACTTTTAGCTTCTTATTCAATGCTAGATATTTTTGCTTGGTTTTCAGAAAAATGCCTTAATGGAGAAACAATATCTGCCTATTTAAGTTATGTATATAACTGAAAGATTTTATAATTTAATAACCTATTAAATATTAATCAATTGTAATGTACCTTTATAATTTTAAAGATTAATGTTTTGTTTTCTTTTGTGATTTTTGATTCCATGTGATAAGTTGGAGGTACATTTTAAGACTGAATTATAAAGACTATAAAGTCTTATTCTTGTAAGATACAACATTTCCATTTCAATAATTCACTTTTGCATCATTAGATATGGGTCACTTAGAAACCTCCACGTTGGTACCTGTCTTTTGAGACATGTTTCAGCAGAAGAGGAGTAACAGGTGATGATAGTGATATGCACATGCCAAATAAAATATGAATTACAGCCTGACTGTTCTCAGGTACATTGCCACTTATCTGAGATCATCTAAATTCCATTCGGGAAAGATCAGATTTTAATGCTCTCATGGCAATGTAGAAATCAAATATGACACATTTATGGGTAGTATTGCAATGTCAAACATTTTACTATGAATATAACCTGAAAGTGCCCAAATGTGACAAATGTCCATTGTTTCACTGTACAGAGAGCTCTAATTCAGCCAATGGAAAACAATCTGGAGGACTGGGGAAGGAAGATGATGGCTCATATACGGTGAAGATTCAAGGGGCTGGAGTGGAGGCTTTTGAGCTAACGGTGAGACAGAATTAGAGAGACCAACAAGATATTTGGTAACTAGCTGAATAAATTCAGGTTCCATATTGATGACAATCCATTACACACAATTAAATCTCAATTTAGACTAAGTTGTTTAAACTGTTTTTGGAATTGACTGAATGATTTTGAAGTACATTAAAATACATTTGCTCCTTCTTCTTTTTCACAGATTAAAGTGTGTATCCACACAAATTTAAACAATTTATACTTAAATGTTGTAAATGGTTTTCTAATTGGATAAATTATTACAATACTTTCTACAGTACTTTTCAGTGCTTTTTGTAAATATTTATTGCATTACAGTAAAACAGTAATCTTGTTTAAGAAATTTGTAACTCCCAAAATAAGGTCCTTGTGAAATGAAACACTACTGTTTAATTATCTCTGCAGGTTCCTGGGTTCAGTCTGGTCCAGGATACAATAATGACCATCCTTAATAGAGAAGAAGTGGCCCCTCGAACATCCCTTGCTCTCTCACTGTCCGGTGTAAACCTAGACCCCTTTGCTGAGCTCCAGAGTGTTAAAGGCTTCAAAGCAGGAGTCACACTCAGATTAATAGAAGGCAAGTATAATAGTGAATAGTATCAGCATGGTCCATTATTGACTAGTGGTCTGTTGTGAATCATATTCAGTGAAATTAGCTGCTGCTTTTATTTGAAAGACTATACTGTATAAACTCACTGCAACATTTGCAGTTCGGATCGTAATGCAAAAATATTTTTTTATGCAAACTTTATATAAACTTTATGCAACGGTCTGTGTTCAGAAGGACATACAAAAACTGTATTTTTTATATTAGCTCTCACACTAATAATCAACAGTGCCTCATAGATTTTTCCCCTCTGCCATATAGAATATGTTTATTTAAGAATTAAATAAATACTGAGTAATTGGTTTAGACCTGCCAAACACTCACCAGTAACTTTAATAGGAACATTGTACTGGTAAGATCTGACAGAAGCCCATTTACAAGTCCACAGCCTTGTAAATGGGCTACAAGAGCAGAATTTTGTTAATACCAATGAAAATATTTGTTTGTTTTTTCACGTTGAAGATAAGACTAATTCATCTTTGAATGATAACTATAAAATGTTTTATATTTTTGTCAAAGAATAAAACTTAAATAATTATGTAAATAAGGGATGAATAGACAGATGATTATTTATTTCATGATTTTTTATTTTATTTTAATTATTACTATTTGTGAGGCTTTTATTAATGTTCTTTATATATTGCAGTATATTGTTTCCAGCATTGCACAAGTAACTTTTTCAGATCTTACAAAACTTTGCCCCACGTCCGCTATGGATAATAAAAAAAAAGTCAAACATGATGGCAGTTCTTTCAGCCTTTAATAGTTAATTAAAATGCAACTGTGGTTTGATATAACTGTATTCCCCTACAGGGCTCTATCCTAAAGATAGTGGATT
>JAOVVB010000032.1:607933-619960 GCA_028570985.1 Heterobranchus longifilis | reverse complement strand
TATATATATATATATATATATATATATATATATATATATATGGGAAGTGGGAAGAAGGTTTACCTTCCAACATGACCTAAAGCACACAGCAAAACTGACCGCTCAGTGGTTGATGGAGAAAAAGGTGAAATGTTTAAGTAATGTATATCTTTCCACGTTAGGCCTTCTCTGTCAACAGAAGAGTCCATGTCCACTCCTTACCGTACTATGAGCTGGCTGGGAGGTTCGGCACTCTATTCTCACAAAAGTAATCATAGTTGTAGACTCGGTTTGGAGCAGGCCCTTAACAATCAGGTATTTACCCTTTAATATTTCACTTTTCTAAAATTTATAGCTGTTCTATCCTTTAGTCATCTATACATTGTTGCTCACTATGTGTATACAGTCTCCAGACTGGAATGAGGAAATGCAAACAGCTAGAGATCTACCACAGAACACGTTAGAAGAGAGACTCCAAAGAGAAAAAGCTTTACTACAGGTCCCCACTCTTTAAAAACCAATGCACCAACATGATCAATTTCTTGAAATTAATATATATTTATAAATTAATAAATATACATACACTACAGTCAACCTACGTGTTAAACACCTTCGCCTTTTTGTTCCTACAGGTCAATAGTGCCTTTGTATGGTCTGTGGCCCAGGCTGCTGAAAAAGTAATAGACGGCTTTGTTGATCCAATTAATAGTTCTAATGAAACCCCAGCATTCCTGTGGGGTGGTCTCTTTATGAACATTGGTGGACCTGGAGATGATTGGTTGGGTGGTGACAGGGGACGAAGGGCAGCACAGAGACTCGAACTACAAGCCATACAGGCATACAGTGATTTAGAGGGAGACCTACAAGAACTTCACACTCTCTCTACTGCTCTGGCCGACTACCGAGGCCTTCGTCTTTGTGCCCAAGGTCTAGCACCTGGCCTTCAGACTCAAGATCAGTCTGGAGGATCCACTGGCCTCCTATATAGCCTCAATACTGGCCCTTTAGAGAACCCAGCACGGAGGAAGCTCTTGCAGCTATTAGCTCAGTCAGCCAAGGGCCTTGGTCTGCAGAGGCATGCAGTAATCGGCCCTAGTGGCCATCAGGTCTCCCTGTTCACCGCCACTGATGCTCAGGGATTGTTGGGAGCAGACAGCCGTTATTACATACTTGATGTATTCCGAACAGCCCCTGCTGATGCCAACTTTTGTTTGGAAGAAGGGGAAGGAGAGGCAAAAGGGAGCAGTGCTCCCAAGCGTTTCCCTCATGGGCTATGTCGCCTACGACCAGAGTTAGTCAAGGCTTTTGTCCAGCACAAGTAAGCATTGATTGATATTGTGTTTCTAATAGTTGTGAGCAAAATAGCGTGTTTTATGATTTTATGTTATATCTTATGGGTTTATCATGGTTTCTGTTGGTCTATATGTAGTATTATGCATATTTTTTCTTGTTGCTTCAGGCATACTGAGTTTACGATTCGTGTGAGAGAAAAAATGGAGGAGAGTGGAGGGATGGAGGATGGTGTAAAATCAGGTAGGAATGCAATCTTAGTTTTACAATTTGTCTAACAAGTACTATGAATGCAAAAAAATAAGACTAGTAATATCTAAGCTTTTGCAGCCTATTCTCAGTTCAGACTTTGATATGTATCGAATACGTCTGCAAATAACAGGTGACTCTAGAGGCACAGAAGCAGTGAGAGCAGCCTGCAAAGATGTTGGCTCTATCAGTGACATCATCTTTGAAATGCGTTTTAACCCTAATGTATTATCTCCAGGCAAGTACATAATTCCAAAACCTTTTTTCCACCTTTTTACACATCATTTCCAAGCAAACATGGAAATATGTCTTTTGTTTCTCTGCAGGTGTGCAGTTTCCTGATTCAGAGAGTGCTGCTGTGGCCTTACAGGAGAGATTACTAAGAGAAGCTGCAAAATTCCTTGCTAATGATCAGATAACAGCATTGGTGAGTGTGATATTCATTTCATGTTTTGTACCCTTTTATGTATTAGTCATATATAATGGGGCTACAGTTTTTCATTCCAACTACTGTATACATGAGCCTTTTGCAGAAACATTAGACACCTTTGCTTAGCAGTTTGTATGTTGTATTGATTTGTGATTATTATTGAATATTAATACCATTATGTGGGCACATGGGTAGATTAATGACTGTTGGCACTGCAATGAGATGCCCATTGATGGAGCTACACTACGACAAGCCCTGCATATGAAAGGCATAAATCTCCGTTATTTGGGTCACTTGATCTCCTCCATCAATCAGTCAGATCACAAGCAGCAACTGAGGCACATCACTGTAAGAAACTGTCATTGCTCATAGAAAAAAATAACTTCTTAAAACTCTTATTTTGGTACAATAAATAGTTATTGTATTACAATATATTGTAGTAGTGCATCTTCTTTATTGTATATATTTTTTCCTGCATCCCAGAGATTGGCTTATGGAGAAGTTGTAGTGCGTTGTGCTCGAAGAATCTTCAATGGCTACATACAGGTATTGCATTGTTTCTTGTTTAACACATAAATGTAATGTATATATTTTAATGTGCTATTTTAAAACATGTAATTTTTGTCTTTTTTTAAGGGAGTAGAGCTGTCTAATCTTTCAGCAGCTGTAAGTCACTTCTGCTGCTGCTTATTGGTGCCTCACTTTAGCTCTGCCTCAAATAATGAGGAGTCTAAAAAACGCTCTAGGAGACGTGGTCATAAAGGTGGAGGAAGTCTTGATAATACTGCATGGAGCTTGCTCAGTGGAAACGAACTGTGGACCCTCATATGTCAGGATGCTCTAGAGACCTATGGCCTTAAACAGGGACTTGGGTGAGAAAATAATATTAAGCTCTTTTTATAATGCTGTTTTCTTATCTTATGCATGCTGATGTGTCCCAAGTACTCCTTTGCAACAAAGACATGAAATGTTTGCAGGTCAAATATTGACCAACTGGTTGAGCAGTATGGGCTTCAGAAGCTGTCTGTATTACGAGAGATCTGCTTGAAGATTGGCGTACAGGTACATTGCTACAAATCTTGGTTATACATTATATATATAACCTTGGATTCCAATTGTAAATTGTTCTGCGATCGTTTTGCAAGTCGAGCAATATTTTTTTATAAATTTTAACTTGATAAACGAGCAAGGTCTTGACATACGAGTAGTACGCATGCGCTTTGTCTGCCAAGTGTCACGTGATCACAACTAAGCCAATGTTTCTTCTCTCTCCTATCTTATGGATAATCGTCTCCCATGCTCAGTCTCAGTGCGCGTGCGTCACTCGTATAGTCAACATCCGTGCGTGTTTATTGTTTACTATAGCATTTTGACCATGTGTGTGTGCACGTGTATAGCATTTTTTTATTTTGTGTTCAAGTGTAGTGACTGTCCTTTAGTAACTGTACTGCAACAACGGCCTCCGTAAAGGAGAAAAGCTTAAAAAGTCTGTAGCATTGTGGGAGATGAGTCTGCTTAAGGTTCCTGATAAAGAAGTTTCCTGACAGAGCAGTGTTTACGTTAGTGTGTGTTTGTGCGTGCGTGTGAAATTCATTCTACACAGTGGCCTCTCTCGTCTTACTTTAGCCAAAATTCTTTTCAAAGTTAAAGTGCAGATTACGTTTTATTTTTGCTTTATATTTTGTGTTAATTCTTTTTATATAAATATTTTGGGGTTTTGGAATGAATCATCTGAGTTTCCATTATTTTTTCTGTGGGAAATTTGCTTTGATATATGGGTGCTTTGATATACAAGCACACTTCCTGAATGAATTATGCTCGCAATCCAAGGTTTAACTGTACTGTAAATAAAGTAGCCTTCAGTGTTACATATAAATTTACCAATAAATTTCCAAGTCTTGCCAGTTAATCCCTGGCTGAATCCCTAAAAATAATATCAGAACTAATAAACTAAAACTCTATAATTATATATGTGCATAGTTTGTTTCAATAAAATTTGGCACCGATTTTTTTTTTATAACCTGCCCAAAACCATAGGCAAAGATAATGAACATCTTAGATGTTTTAAATTGAAAGTGTTATGTAAGTTCTGTCAGTTTTATGTTTTTAGTTGACCTATTTAAAGTTCAAGAAAAGTCACTGGTAAGGGATAAATCTTTATTAATCCCGAGGGAAATTGCAGTTCTGCAGCAGCTCAGACAAAAGCACAGGCTAAAAACATACATGAGTACTTAGGGGAGGGACGAAACCGATATATATATATATATATATAGCATTTTTGTTTAAAAAACTTTATTTTTTAATAATCATGATTATAAATTATCAAGCAGCCCTTCTACATTGTTTATATTTTTAGAGCCAAATAGAATTATACACAGTTCTGCCATCAGTGCATTAGCATGATAGGATGATGTAGCAGTATTTGCCCCACTTGTACTTTCTATACTCGTTGCCTTGTCCTGATTCTCATTCCATACTTTTCTCATTCATAATGAATTCAATATATGAAAATGAGAAAAGTCACTCAATAATACTTGAAAAGACCTAGATCCCACCAGATTTTTTATGTAGTCAAATAATGCAAATTGCAAAACTATATGATTACAGAAGGCTTATGAAGCTATTATGGCAGCACTTGTTTAGAACTGTGACAGTCTTTTTGTATTCCTTGCTCAAAAAATTTATAAAATTGGTCCAGTAGCTTAATGCCTTTTTTATGCTTGTAACCAATAGCTCCGGCTTCGAGATTATATCTTTGACAACCGTACCAAAGCCCCAATAACCCCAGATGATGTGCTAAACCTCCTGCCTGTGGTCAAACACATCACCATGCCAACAACGGATGCTATGCGGTCATTCCGTGCAGCTCAGAACAGCATTGAGAAAGGTCTGCAATTAACAAGATTTTATATTAAATGTAATAATCAATTGTTCTTGGCTTTTAAAGATTATTGCTTTTTTGACAGGGTTGTTGGAGCAGGGATATGAACAGTTGAAAGAGGCATCGTACCTGTTCGGCCGTGTGTGTGACAGTTTACATCCTGAAGCCTGCCACTGTCTCAGTCTGCTGGCTAAAATGGCTTATGTTCAGGGCCGCCCTGCTGAGGTACACATTTGTGCTATATATCACAGGCATGTATTCAAGCTTGAAGCAACAATGAAATTAACCTAACATTCTTACTTACTTACTTTCTGAACTCTTAAGGCTCGCAGTGTACAAATGAGGGTGGTAGTGATCAGTGAGAGAGTACTGGGCTTTGACCACCCGAATACCATTCAACAATATGTAAGTTACATAATATATAGAACCACTCAGTTGAAATATAGACAAAAGCATAGTGCAGTAAATACATATACAGTACATAAATTATGATTAGACGTTTAACACCTTTTTGTTTCGTCTCTCTAGGCTGTGCTGGCAGTATATGTGTTTGCTGGAGGAGAGACTGCTTTGGCCTTGCGGTGTCTGTATCGAGCTAAATCGCTCATGCTCATAGTTCATGGGGAGGATCATCCATATACAGCAGTACTGGATGTGAGTAATGCTCCAATTTAAATATACATCTAAGTATACCTCTATTTACTTTATACATTACCATGTACATGTCAATTAATCCTGTGAGCATCGTCTTTAAATAATTTAATACCACGTATCTTCCTTTCAGACTTCTTTAGGCTTAATGCTGCAGGGGGAATTGTCACTGCAATATCTACAAAATGCACTGAGACTCAATGCTTCTTTCCGAGGTGCCATGGACCTTACAACGGCCCTGAAGTAAGATAAACTGTGTTATCAAGTGAGAGCCATCAAAGCTCATCATTTATGTTGCTGCTTATCAGCGGTGACTCAGATTGTCACGGTAAAATAAAAATAATAAATTCTCTATTCAGTCACCACCTCTTGGCTCAGAAGATGTGTGTAGCTGGAGATTACAGAGGAGCCATGGCTCAAGAGAAGGAAGCGCATAACATCTTTGAAAAGAAGGTAATGGTCATGGTGTTTAGCATTTGGGCACTCAAGCTGTGAAATCTCTGCAAAAACACATTTTAGATATGGAACAGCAGAATTTCTTATGACTTTAAGGTGTTTGTTATGTATCTAGTGTGGTGAGAATCATCCACAGACTAAATGCAGTTCTGAGTTCCTGAATGCTGTTACTCAGCAAGCAGTGCGTGTGGAACGGTCCATAAGACAGGGAGGGGTTAAGCTTACAGACTTGAGCACACCCGAGGTATGAGTGTGATCGTATGAAAATGCACTTACATTGTGATTATAGACAATTACAAATAACTGACAAAATCAACTATCTTTATTTAGAATCTGGTTCCTTCTCAAGAGACCACCCTGGAGCAGCTAGCTCTGGTAAATGGCATTCTGAAAACTTCATACAGGTAAGGCAGACTAGGCCTTAAACATGGTTCATTCAAGTATGTCACCAATGTGCACTGTTACATAACTGTGGAGGGGGAACACGCTCAATCCACAAGGTGGTGATAATGCTATTTTATGCCCACGTTTACATGACTATGGTAATAAATAAATAATGCTGAGACTTAAGCTTGTGCTTGCCACACTTTAGAATTTTTGAGGTAACACACTCATGAATGCATCTAGGTGCATAACTTGCAAAGCATAGCTCAAAGTGTCTGTGTTCGCATACTCGCATGACTCATGTTTCAGTCCATAAAGTCCTAATGTGAATGGCTGTTACATACTGTAGCCAAGTCTGAGCTGCTTCTAACTCTCTGTTACTATTCCAGCCTGAGGCTTATGGAATTCAAAGAGAAACTGAAAGAGAGAAGAGCTTGTGAGGAATCGGAGAACGCTAAAGCAAACTTGTCTACTGAGGTCAAGATTGTTGAAGCTGCATCCAGTGAAGCGCAGAGTGAAGATGTGAGTGATGGAAATGCCGAGAGTCAACCAGAAAAAACAGATACTACAGAAGACACACCCAGCCCCTCCCAAATGAATGGGGAATTGGAGTCTCACGTACAAAATGAAGATTGTGCAGCAACTGCACAGGATGAAGATCGTAAATCATCCTCACTTTCAACACAGAGTGAAACAGAGTCAAAAGAGATCAATATAGTAAACAACACTGAAGCAGCTTTAGTAAATGGAGAATGCAAGCCCTTTGGTGAAGCAATGCTTGAGGAGAATCAGACCCAAAAGAACTGAGACATCTACAATTTTTAGAGATCACAGAGAGAGAAACAATTATCACTAACTTTTGGGGGATGGGACAAACACACACCATAATGTATTTAAGCACAGTTATTTTTATTTGGGTCTTTGACTGTCCGAATGATCTCCAGATCTTGGCAGTGCTCATATTGGGGCTCTGAAGATTCATCCCACGTCGATTCCGGGAGATTATGAAGCTTGAGTGGAGGAAACCGGATGAGGGCAGTGTCATTAAACACATCTAGGAAACGCTGTGAGCAGGGCAGGCTCGTCTCCTCACAAGCATTTATTACCTTATAGTGTCAAGGGCTGGAACATACATTGGCAACCCATCCCTTCTGTCTAAATATATTACACAATTGAAACAACTAATTTCATAGTTCCACAATTTCACTCGCAGTTTTTTCTTTATGTTATGGACATTTATCATGTTCCTGATGATATTTGCAAATAAACACCATTCCTTAAGTCTGCTTCTTTCATTAAATGTGTCAAATTAGCCAGTTCAGCTGACTATACATACATTTTCTAAAATAAACAACAGTATTAGGGCTGACAGCATTATCATGTTATGGAATTTTTATTCATCACAAGCCTTAATGTTTTTAAATAAATGAACTTGAATTAATTTGCATTAAACTAAGTTCCTCATTGTGACACAAGTCACATTTAATGAGAAATTCTAGAACTAGAATTCATAGATGCCCAAACAGTTGGGAGAAAAGCTTAAAAACTGCCACTTAAGAGATTATATTTTTACATTAATTAAGTAACAAAAACAACAACAACAGTAGTCAGTTGTTATTTTAAGACACAGTCAGTTGTTCTAGAACAGGTCTTGCAGGAACAGTATTGTCAAACTTCATTTGCAAAACCCAGCAAACATCTTGATGAAATTCGCTCTTATAAAGACCTTCCCAGGAATGCAAGACCAAAACATATAGTACCTCTGCTGCAGAGGAGTTCATTTAGAGTTACCAGCCTCAAAAACAAACCATTAACAGCACCTCAGATTAGAGTTATGAAGGCTTTACAGAGAAAAAGCAGTATCAACTCTCAATAACTGTTCAAAGGAAATTATTGCAGATTTTGGATGCCTTCAGCACTATTTAACAATGTTGAAAGAAATATAAATCAGGGCAAACCATGGAATTAGAAGGTGTGTGACCAAACCTGACTGGTATTGTACAAAAGCTGTTTGCACAAACTGCAATGATGAATGTACATCAATACATGAATTGCCAAACACAATCACTGTGATATGTAATTGAATGAAACCCCTCAACTCGTTTAACAACTGAAAAATTAACGACATTTACCTGTAATTATCCTGTTTGTCCCAATAACGCATTAATTCCATGACATAGAAATTAATGTGTAAAACATTCTCTAAGTCATTTATATACATTTAAGGATACATGTGAAAGAAAACTGTAGTCTCTTTCAAGCTCCCTCTGAAGCATTCTAGAAAACACAAAACATTGATGAAAACAGTACATTCTAAAGTATTAAAGTATGTATAATATTTAGTAAGAAGAATCAAATGTCCTTTCATTACACATCATTTTAAATAATAAATCAAACAAAATTGAACTTGCTTTAATTTTTTCATTTCTCTGACTGTCCTATTTATAGAAAAAAGCACTCTATAATATTTTTTCAGTTTTAAAATATTGTTGGAAAACATTTTGCTAAAACAAGAATTCTCTCAGTTCCAAGATGATAAAGTTGTCTGTTAACTGTCAGCTAGTGCATAAAATGATTTATTTTAAGCATGCTATACACTCAGCCTGAATCTGGCTGGCGGAAAAGTGCCAAATACCTCTCCTGAATGCCATGAAAACTGTTGCCAATAAGGATGACCTTCGGCAGGATCTGAGGATTCCAATTCTTCCAGAGCAGATTGTTGTACAGAGCTTTTCCACAATGCATTAAGTAGAAGAGGGTGGGGTGGCAGACTGCTCGCTTCCCCTCCTGACAAAAAACAAAACAAAAAACAACCAATAACTTAAAACAATGTACAGTACTACGCAAAAGTCTTTGCCAGCCCTGTATGCCACAGTGTAACTATGTAAAAAGTTTTTACATAGACAAACCATAGATTTGTTCAAATTAGGGTGTTTTTCGCTGCTCATTTAAAAATTAGACCTGGCCCAAATGATAACCAATAGCACTTGGAGCTCTAGTCTATTCATTTTAACATCTTCAAATTACACACTGTTTAAACTATTGTTAAACCCAACAGCAAATAAGTGGTTGGAAAAATACATTAGACTTTGGGCCACTGGCTAATTAGCCGTCTGATTAATTGATTGATTTTAATTGTCATCCGTATTTTTTTTGTTCCTTATAATTTGTTAATGATAATCGGGATATTTCAATTATTAATTAGTTAATTGTTAATACAGTCATGCCAATAAACCACACTTTTGAACTTTAAAATTAGTTTCTTTCACTGCATTTGAAAACAATAAAATCTCTTTAAAGGCAGCTGTATTTGTGTATGCAGTATTGTATGTGTGACATGATATCAGCATCAATGCTAGCTCAATCCCAAAGCAGTCTTTTGAGGATTAGTCATAAACAGATACTGCTGCACAAAGCTATAGTGCTGGATATGTGAACATTTACCTCATTTTCAGTCAGCACGGTAAAGCCCAACTCGCTGAGTATTTGACATTCTGCCTCTGTAAACACAGGGTCATACAGGCTACACCGGCTCACAGGAATCTGATATATAGGAACAGAAGGTTTACTATTAGCTTTACATTTCTATTTAAAATACATTTTAGTTTACAGTCTGGATAGCAGGCTCACCTGTAATGCTTCCAGCAGCAGTAGCAACATGGCAAGCTGATATCTCGCAGACACACAGGAGGAGAAGTTGCCCAGCCCATAACATACACACTCCATAAAGCAATCAGTACCTGCAATTGTTTTATCTACAGTCTCAGCCAGACAGCCAGACAAGATCTCTGAGACAAAGGATAAGTGAGTCAGGACAGAAGCCATGTCACAATTTATTAATAATATACAGAAGACATTTTTATTAGTTGACAATCTCTCAAGGATTGTATGGAATATCTACGTAAGACTCAGTCACCTTTCCACTCTGGCCAGAAGTCTTCACACCTCAGCTCATTGCTGCAAAAGTGAGAGAAGTAAATGCAAACAGATAAACATTTGAACCCTAAAAGTAGAAGGATCCTTCCTAATGTCTTTCTACAACAAAATTTTTACATCTTAAAGACAAAAAAAAAATCCAGTGGTATTAAATTTAAACCATAAACATTCTAAATAAATGGCTAAATAGGGGTTCCTCCACAAATCAACAAGTGTTCGCATTTATTTATACAAACCGGATTCCAAAAAAGTCGGGACACTATACAAATCGTGAATAAAAACTGAATGCAATGATGTGGAGGTGCCAACTTCTAATATTTTATTCAGAATAGAACATAAATCACGGAAAAAAAGTTTAAACTGAGAAAATGTATCATTTTAAGGGAAAAATATGTTGATTCAAAATTTCATCCGGTTCAATCCGGTTTGTATATTGTTAATGAACAATTCATATATTTCTAGACATTTGTACTAATTTTAAGCTAAAATTATCTTAGTGTCGATTCCTTACATGTCTAATAGTCAAAGCCTAAAAAAAAAGGTCAAACATCAAGCTTGTTTTTTTTTTTTTTCTTCCCCCTCAAATAAAAGCAAACTAAATGGTGCTATTACTTATGAGAGGAATTTGGTCACTTGTCCGGGTCCAGCTTTATACTGTATCACACCTTGTTGAAGGAAGTCAACATAGAAATCAAGTAAACCATGACTCATTAAACACACACACACACAGAGTGTTTCTTTGCCTCATTCAGTTTGAAGTTTACGACTCCGGAAGAAATTCAATGTATACTCATGCAAAATATACTCATCAATAATTAATCTCAAACCCAACACTTTCAGTAGCCGGTCCAAGCCCTAGAGCTCGTCAGAGAATTAACGACACACGCTAACACGACAGCTCTAAAGCTTTAACGACATGACCGTTAGAGATGACGGAGAGATAATAATCTCAGTGCTAATCGACTCGTGTATCGCTTGAGATTTTATGAAAGTGACTCAAATATTGTAAAAGTAAGCATCTATTACAAGTACAGTGCTGATTTTGAACGTCACTAGACTAGCTGAACTACAAAAGCGAGGAAGCTTTACACTTCAAGGCGAGAATATGTGACATTTTAACTAAGACTTGAGTTAGCGCCGCTCTCCGCTTGGTCTCTGATCTCTCTCATCACCGAGACGGCTCAGCCTGCTAGACTGCAAAAGTTGAGTCAAAAGTTTGGATGCATGTCCAAGACTCTACATGTTCTGGACCAATATTTTTGAGACTTTTTCTGAAGTATTTGGAGAGATAGTAGAGCCAACTCCATTTATTGCATTGTTTGGTGTGCCTCCAGAAAATACCAGTTGTGACCAAAGGACAATTAAAATATTAGCCTTCTGTTCCCTTTTGGCTAGGAGATTAATCTTGACTAAATGGAGAGTCCCTGATCCACCAACATTTAGCCACTGGATAAGGAAGTGATGTACTGTCTTAAACTGGAGAAAATTAGGTACACAGTTAGAGGGTCTACTGGCACATTTGGTAGTATTTGGCAGCCTTTCTTAAGCCGTTCATGCTGAGGGCATGAACGCAGATAATATTGTACCGTAAAGGAAGTGTATGTGAAGATTACTTATTATTATTTTATTTTTATTTTTTATGGACATCTGATTGTTATGGCATCCTTGTGTTTGTCTGGTGTTGGGGGGGATGGGGGGGGTTTGGTTTTGTGTTCTCTTTTGTTGTGTTTTGTTGTGTTTTTTCTGTAAAGTTTGAAAATAAATAAAAAAA
>JAOVVB010000032.1:592039-605854 GCA_028570985.1 Heterobranchus longifilis | reverse complement strand
AATTCAATTCAATTCAATTCAATTTTATTTGTATAGCGCTTTTAGCAATTGTCATTGCCGCAAAGCAGCTTTACACATTCAAAAGAATTATTTAAGTTTGTATGAAATGTGAATGTGTATGAATCAAACTAACTCCACAGGTTTACTTTGTGCCACCTGGACACATTTGGTAATGAATCAAGTCACAAAATAGCTTGTTTACATAAGCTAATGGGACTCAAACTGCGACTTTAACTAGTTGTTCCTTCACTCACATCGCCTCCGTTGTCCTGCGTTTGTCCCGTTCCCGGTCCACAGACTCCGGTTCCGACTGAGCAGGTTTCCCTTTGCGGCCTCTTCCTCTGCCGCGCCGCACACACTGCCACTCACTATCTGCCATCACTGCCAGGAGCAACAGCTCATCAAACGCAACGACTGGGCATTTTACATTTCACCTGCAAGACTCGACACCGTTATAAACCATGCTGTCAAAGTGCTCGAGCTAAGCAGTGTTTCCTCTACCATGCCTAACCGTGGTGTTACATTTTAATGGGTCCGACCTGCCCTTTACATATTTCCCTCCGTACGCTATTTTAAGAGTTATTTCACAGAAAGACGTCAACCAAATACATTCTTATTTCGTTAACCAAATAAATTCTCTCTACCCTCTATAGTGTAACGAGATATATAAGGTGTGATTGTACCGTGAATAAAAAGTCATACGAACACAGCGTTTACAAGATAATCTAGCGATTTACAGTACATAAACTTAATTCAGGGCGCCATCTAGAGGCGCGAGCTTGTAAATCCTGGATCATTTAATGTTAAACGGTAAAAAGCAAACAAGAAGCCAAGGTCGACTATATATTCGAGTGGACAAGTTCTAGAACTGGAATTCAAAATTAGATTCGCAAACAAACAGCACCGAGAACAGCTCTAGAATTGGGACCTATGGGATTTTACATATTTTTCTTTTCGTTATAAGTAGCGTTAGTTCACAGTAATTCAACGTATAAAAGCCATTCAATGCATCAGATTACATTTTCGAGTCACATGGTCCACCAGGTGGCGCTCGGAACACTCCTCACGTGCGGTGGTTTCGCGAGCCCTCGTCTTAACAGGTTAGTTGGCAGCTAACCTGTTAAATAAGAACAGGTTCAGACAACGAGAAAATAAGAATATTTACACATTTTAGTTACTTGAATGTATTTAACCCAATGAATGTAATAACTTTATTTGTAGCTGACCTATTTTCGACCTAAATACTGAACTAGTCAATTATCTAACGGTAGTTAATGTAACATATAGCCTACTGTATCTAGCTGGATAGTTACCTGTGACTACACACTATTGATTAGCGTAAACATTACTGCAAAAAAAAATTAAAAATGAAGTGCGTTATTGAAGGAAATTGTGTGAAAGGTAGGATTCATCATCACCATCATCATATTCTTTCTCTCTCTCTCTCTCTCTCTCTCTCTCTCACACACACACACACACACAGACACAGGTCGACAGACACATATGGTAAACAAAAATATTCTGTATGTTCTGACCCTATTTAAATAAATTTTTTCCTTCAGTTTTTGCTAAAGCTGTTCATGCTCTGTCACGCATCGGTGAGGAGATTTGGTTGGACCCACTGGAGAAAGGGGTAACACAATCAGCGTCTACCATTTTACCAGTTAACACAGCAGTTATGTACACCTTATATGAGCTAAAATGTGAAGCTCAAGATATAAAATTATTAATATCCACTTTGGAGAACATTTATGGACAGATATTTGGATCTTAATATTTGTGTGAACTACTCTCTGCAGTCTAGACTATTTATTTATTTATGTTATTTTTTACATGTTTATTTTATTTATTTTATCTAAGCTTTGTTTTAATTCTCAAATGGTAATGTGTTTTCACAACTATTTCTGTGGATGTATGAGGTCAATATGATAAAACACCCTTCAGCGATAGCATAGGAATTTTGCTTAATGAGCCAAGGTGGCATTAGAACCATCTGCCCAGTGTTGTGAAGGTCTCTGTTGTGCCATCAAAACAGCCCTGACACATTAAGACCTGGACACGATGAGACATCTGAAGGTGTGCTGTGACATCTGGTACTCTGGCATTAGCCGCAGATCCTTTAAGTGCTTTGAGTTGTGATATAGGGCCTTCATGAATTGGTCTAGTTTGTCCAGCACATTCACGTGACCCGTGAATAGTGCTTCATGATGCCAGCTTGTTCCCAGGTAAGTCACACACACACATACCGCCATCTATAGTACGTGATGTAAAAGAGAATGTGATTCCTCAGACCAGGCCTCCTTCTTCCACATTCGTGGTCCAGCCTTTGACAATTGTCATTGTAATAAGAAGTGTTTTTGAACATATAGTGTAATGCCTATAGTTTTAGGTGAAAACTCAATAACCAGTTGTATTATTTTATATACAAGAACAAAATAATTGAATATTTTATAAACAGAGTCAACAATTCATTATTTTGCTATCCATTATCACCCAAACGAGGATGGGTTCTCTGTTAAGTCTGGTTCCTCTCAAGGTTTCTTCCTATTGCCATCTCAGGGAGTTTTTCCTTGCCACCATCACCCTCAACTTGCTTACCAGGGACAATCTAATCATTTTTATTCATACACATTTTCCACATTTCATATAAATTTTCATAATTTTGTTTTGATTTTGTAAAGCTGCTTTGTGACAATGACAATTGTCAAATGCACGATACACATAAAATAAAATTTAGTTGAATTAGTACAGATGAGCTAACCATGTGTTTATTTGTGTTACCCCAAAACTTCTTACTTCACATACTAGCCTGCTGAATAGCAACTAACTTTTTCCAGTTCAATTACATCAGCCAGGGGAAGCAAGAAAGCAGATCATTTTAATCCAATTAATTAGCATACATGTTTTACCCTACATGTTTCCTTTTTTTCTTTTTTTTCTTTTTCTTACACCGTATACTGTAGATATGAACACACCATGGTTTTTTTTTGTATTTTATTTTGTGATCTGATGCTAGATACCTAATTAGTTTTGCACTCAATTGCATTTTCTTTTCTTTTTACATGATGAAGTGGACCTCTTGTGAGTGCCTTTTTGCCAAATGATAATAAAGTGTCTAATAGTAAAGTGTTTGGGGACCTTTTAAAACTTAACAGGCCCCGTCTACTTGATTCAGTCACTGTGAAGCTTTGTGTCCACTTTCTGGTAGATTATTTAGTTTTATAACCCTGACTGTACCGAACAGAGCCTGTCCAGTATATCACACTAAACCCTGTGGTCCTCCTCCTTAATGTCCTGAATTTGCTCAAATTGTCAAGTTGTTGTTCTACAACAATAAGAATGAGAAAGAGTAGAAAGTGCGATGGAATGACCAATGAAATTGAGTTTTTACATAGGAAGAAAAAGGAAGTTTAGAATATTTTTTCATAGTCATAGTCAAGCTTTCAAAGTATGATTAATCAGTTATTTTAAGGTGTTGGTGTTAATGGTAAGTTAAATGAATAGGCATTAAGTACATTAAGATACATTTGAATTTTAATTTCTTTGAAAATCTTTTGGTTTTTTTGTTTAATCCACTGTATTTCCTGTCCATCCTCTTTGACTGATCCTCACTCATTGTATAGAAATTTATGGAAGGAGACTACTGCTTTGTTTTGCTATTATGCAGTTAATGTGCAGAGAAGTTGCTGAGCACCCTAAAAGTCTAAAAATAAGAAATTATGACCTCAAGACCCTATAGGCCTGCAGTAGAAAATGAAAACAGCATTTTTTTTCAATGATTCAAAGCGTTGCAGAAATATTCATGCCCCTTGAACTTTTCCACATTTTATCAAGTTATATCTACAAACATTAATGTATTTTATTGGAATTTTATGTGATAGACCAACACAAAGTGTTTTTTTTTTATTTTCTGATAAGTGTGGCATGCATTTATATTCAACCCCACCGAGTCAATATTTTGTAGAACCACCTTTCACTGAAATTACAGCTTTTTTACAGTCTTTTGGCGTATATCTCTGCCAGCTGACATCTAGAGAGTGAAATATTTGCTTATTCTTCTTCTATTCTGCTGAAACTCTGTCAGATTGGATGGAGAGCATCTGAGGGTAGAGAATGTTCAAATCTAGCCATTGGATTTAGGTCTGGACTAACACATGAATATGTTTTGATGTAAACCATTCCATTGTAGCTCTGGCTGTTTGTTTTGGGTCGTTATCCTGCTGGAAGGTGAACCTCCACCCCAGACTCAAGTCTTTTGCAGACTGACCAAAACACCTTCTTCCACATGTTTGCTGTATCTCCATATGGCTTGTCACAAACTGCTAACAGGATGTCTTGCCCGGCCTGGCAGTTTAGGTGGATGGCCATGTCTTGGCCAGTTTTCAGTTGTGACATATTCGTTACATTTTCAGATGATGCATTGAACATTGCGCCATGAAATGTTCAAAGCTTGGGATATTCTTTATAACCTAACCCTGCTTTAAACTTCTCCACAACTTTATCCCTGTCCTGTCTGGTTTGTTCCTTGGGCTTAACGATGCTGTTTGTTTACTAATGTTCTCTAACAAACCCAGGGGGTTTTCCAAAACAGAGGGCTTCCCAAAAGAGCTGTATTTATATTGAGATTAAATTACACACAGGTGGATGACCCTATTTACTAATTAGGTGACTACTGAAATTAATGTATTGGTCACATAAAATCCCAATAAATACATTTACGTTTGTGGTTGTTCAAGGGGTTATGAAGGGGTATGAATACTTTTGCAAGGCACTGTACCTTGTTGCATTCATTTTAAATATTCCATTTTTTGTCTTCATTGAGGGTGTGAAATAAATTTGAAGTTGACTGTATCAGTGAAAGTCCTAAACAGATGCTGCTAGCTTTAGCAAATCTAGCTAAGATGCCAAGAAGTGAAGACACAATGGCTTTTACCCTCCATGCAGGCAAACATCCTGATATAGATATAAACAATGTTATTATCAGGGTCAGGGCACAGTGCCAATACACAAAGTATACTGGATGCCATCTTTTTATGTAGAATGGCCATAGCTTGAAAAACACAAAATCTAAAATGTACATATAGTTAATGTAAGATTTTTTTTTTTTATTCCATGAAGCTGGCTGTTAGGACAGTGAACAAGGCACATTCTGCGTACGCTTGTTTCCTCTTCTCTCCCATGTTCTTCCAGCATTATTCCTCAACTTCAAACCAACAGGACAATAAATCTGTAAAATGCAAAGTGTCTTTAAAGGTATAAATAAATTCCAAATGTTCATGATTTCTTCAGTGTTTCCACATATAACAAATTTTATACTTGTAAAATCTGCATGACGGGTGAACAGATCATAAATTCATTAGCTAGCACACCAGAGAGATGAAAGCTCCAATATGCTTGCCAAGTCCCATTTTATCTTTGCCCAGAGACCCAATTAACTCAGCTTTTTCCCATGCAGACTATGGGAAACAGTGTATTAATGCATTCTACAGACAAATAATTCCACTTTGCATTGCATTTCTCTTACACTGCTATGAATGCATTTTTATCCTAAACAGAATTGCACAGTGAAATGCAATGCAGTGGTGTAGACTGCTTTTAAAGGCAAATTACATTAATTTCTGACATGTAGTAAGCATGAATTTGTTCAAAAAGCTATTCCCTGCTTATTGTTTTTGTTTAAAGAGGTCATGTGACATAAATGCTATAAAGGCATAATGAAGGTTTTGCTTTTGACTGTGGCACTTTGTCTTGCATGTCCCAAGTGAAAAGCAGTAAGGCTTGTGTATTGCATTCAGGCATTAACAAGAAAATAATATCAAGGGAGTCCCTTTGTCCTTTTCTTCTACAACTGACAAGAAAATAATTTATAATAAAAAAATGATAATTTGCATTTTCTTCTGATGTCTTCCAGTGATAAACACAACTTTAGTTATGTTTTTGAAACAGGATGTGAAATTCAAATTTACATGGTGAGCACATTGGGAATATCGTATGACCAGCGATCAAATTAGTGGACAACTGTTGTATAATTCACCTTATTTCCCTGGGGGCATTGCTTTTCTCTTTACATTCTTGACACACTGTATTATACAACAGTTAGTTTCAACCGGGTAATCTGACTGGACGAGATGCCTTCCACGAGGGGTGATAATAGACAGTAACAGCATTCAGATGGCTAACTATATGTATCATTCAACGACCCAGGTGTTCTTCAATTCTTAATTTTGGTTGCAGGATGGGTGAAAGCATAGCATCAGTACGGTTCGCCATACTGAGGAGAGCGCAGCTACATTCCAAAACCCACATTCAAAAACAGCACTGTCCAAGTCTGTCCAAATTACCCCATGGTGTTTTACTTATGCCTAACACAAGAATAAATCTCAAATCCCTATGTAACCCTTTATCAAGAGCCCGACTTGGCGTGGGACAAGTACACTGGCTTTCCATTTAAGACTATTTGGGATTTAATCCCACACCCCAGAAGTTAATGGATGTGATATTCCAAAGCCTGTTCACCATCTCCATGGTTTATTCTCCACAGTTTTTGGATACATAGTTTCTTACATAGAGGTCTTGCTGTTGTTCTGAATATCAGCACGGCTGTGATGCCTTCAGCACTCTGGATCACAGCAGAGCTACACTTATTTTCCGTGTGATCTTGCTTCATTAACAACCTGCTGAAGCTGACTCTCTGGCAGATAACTGTGAAAAAAACCCTTAATATCCTGTAATCTTCTTGTCTTCAATGGCAAACTAATTTGTCCACCCCTGCATAACATTGAACCTTTTGGTCAGCTGTTAGTAGGCTGAATTTTAATGTTTAGTTTAAGACAGTAACATGATAATAGTCTTCTTAGTCTTCGTCTGGCAGTTAGTTGACAAATTATATTTGTGTTCTTCAGTCGGTGCTGCCCCTCTTCCGCAGCATCACCACATTAGAGCGCAGTGTGTACAGATGTGAGATAACTATCAACATCTTCGACAGCAGGGTGGTGTTCCAGTTTAAATGCAGAAATGGTAAGTATAACATTTACAGTAATACCTTACGTTTGTCTTGTGCTGATACTTGCAGCTGTATGTGTAGCACTAGGGGGCACTGTTTACTAGACCACAGGTTTTCAATCCTGATCCAGGAGGACCTGATCCTAGAGTGTTATCAGGCTTTATTACACCCACTTCAGTTCAGAGTTGTTAATTAGATTGTTAATTAAATGATCAGTTAAATCAGAGCTTGAAAAACCTGCAGGGCAGTAAGTCCTCTGTGATCAGGGTTGAAAACCAGTGAACTAGCATGTGAGCACCAACATTCATCTGTCTCACCATGCTGACCATGATGATTATGAGTCTGACACATTATATTCACCTATAACAGATATAATTGCATGAAGGTTGGACTTTTTAGTTTTTCATACATAAATGCATTATCTTTTGTTAAAAAATGTAGGAATAACCAAGACACATAATCTGGGGTATCAAGAATGTGAAGCACTACAAGCAGTTTTTCCAGCTCACCTGTGTCCCAACAATTTAAAAGCACACCCAAAGTAGGCCAATACCTGATGTGTATAAGATAATGACCTACAGATCAGTCGTAAATGTCGTTCAATAAATCATTGCTGTTTACCATGAATTATTAGATATATTTATGAATTGTGTATGAAAACACATTCAGGTCCAGAATGCTTGAATGTAAATTTGTTACAAACAATAAATAACCGTCATCAGTTTTTTTTTTAACAAAACCTTGTGTGTTGCTGTTGCTGTCATTTAGTATTTTGTGTATAATCAATCTGTTTCATTTTCATTGCACTTTGTGGTTAAATGAAAGAAAGGACTACAAATAATTTAGTTATGAGCTTATGTGCAATAGTGAAAAAGCAGGCTTGATAACCTGAATATTCTTCTATCTTGTGCAAACCTACAACCATGTCTTTCTAAGCTTCACTGTTCCCAGTCATTTAAATTCACTAACTCCCCATTCTCTAATCCATTCTCTATAACCCTAATCTTGCACAGGGTTGAGGGAGGCCTATTACACCTTGGACATGATGCCAATCCATCACAGGGCACAAGCATACACACACTCACTCACACTCATTTTCTGTTCTTGGCTGCCAGAAATGAAACCTGACATGGTACACCATATGTGCATTATTTTATCCACTGTACGGCAGTGTTGCCACACAATTGGCTGATTAGAAAATTGCATGAATAAGTAAATATAAAGGTGTCCTGTGAGTGTATTATTATTTTTATAAGACTCTATGGGGATACCAATAATTGTGACACATTGTTTTGTTAAAAAAAAATCATAGATGTCTTTTTTCCCTTAATATGTACTGAAATGATACTAAGATTTCTCATTGTACTGTATGTTTAAACCACTTTTTGAATATTGAGGAATCTTTAGATATGTCGTCCCATTTTATATGTTTCATCTAAACATGAGAGATTTTGCTATTTCCTCAGACTTCTCAGTGATGCTGTGATGCACTTCCCTGTCACACAAGAGGAAATCACACTATCGATATCACCCAGTAGGGTGATACTGAAGAATTACTTTGATGAAGAAATTGGTCAGGAGTTTATTTCAGTGATTTTCAGATTCTGTGATGTGCTGCAATAGAAATACTGTATAAAGCAAAAAATACACTTTTCATAACCGCTTTAATTTTTATATGGTTTGCTCACAGATCGTGTCATGTATACAGAGATGTTTCTACATCCCGATGAGTTTGACTTCTTCCATCTCAGAATGGACTCTGATATAACCTTCTGTCTCAAAGAACTCCGGGTATGAACTAAGAAATGTTTGCTTAAGAAACAAAGTGGAGGGTTTAAATGTGGAAATTGCAACTTTGCGTATTCTGATGTTCTAAGTAAGTTGATGTTTAATGCTGTAAGTAAGTATGTTTAATGGTGTAAATAATAATTATATTAGCATTTGGCCCATGTTTGCAAACAACATAAAGTACAAGCAAGACACAGCATTGTAGTGAGCTTAGCATGCTTGTGAACATTAAAATCAAAACTAACAAAATAAAAAGTAATAACAGAGCTTTGATACATATAACATTCCACATATATAACATTCCATATATATATTAAATTCACATGAAATTATAATGACCTTTAAGATACTTTTGCATGTATTGTTTTTATGACTGAAGCTGAACCAAATATGCTTTATAACCCATAAGAAATTTTACTATGGTATGTCCTATAGTTTACCATTATTACTCTGGTACCATGGTAGCATCATGGTATGTTAGTACATATTATTGGTATGGTATAGTATAGGAAGTACCATAACATGTATAACATTTTTGACAGCTTCCTGGTACAGTATGTGTTGCATAGTGTCGCATCATACTACAGTTTATTGTAGAATCACGTACCATACTATAGTACATGTATTGTTGTATGAAGGTATGTACAATGGTAACACCATGTACCATAGTGTGGTACATGTACTTTATCAGCAAATAATTACCATGGTACAGGTACCATGAAACTAGCATGCCATTAAGAGAGTCTGACACCATTGAGAATAGCTTCTGGTACTGTAAAATAGTTTTCCACAGTGACAAAAAAAATCTCATATAAATGTCAGAGAATTGTATGTTAGTACTGTTGTCAAAATACTGAATATGTGTCTCCGGGATAGTGTGTAACATAACTGTAAGCCCACAGAACACTTAAAAATAATAACCCACAATCATGTGCTTTTTTCCTCATAGGATGCACATAGTAAAATGATTTAGGACTGTGTGTATATATGCTACATATTTTTATCTTAATTTAAGATATACATTTAGATCCACATTTCTTCTTATCTAATCTACTGTCCTGACCTAAATAATCCCTGAGAAAGTGGTGGAATTCCCTCATAGTGGTAGCATTCATTACACGTGTCTGGACTGGCTATCCTGAATGGTATCCATAAAGACTTCTGTGTGTATGTCAGTGGCTGATAGAGAAAGACAGATGTCTGAACTCAGCTGCACTGCTGCGCCACTAAACTGTCACAGTGAGTTACGGAGTTGGATAGCACACAGTGTCCATGACTTCTTCCAAGTAAATAATAAACTTGAACAGATTTAATGGAGGAGAGGGGTCATACAAACCTGTATCAGACCAGTATGTTCTAAATGGTTATATATTGTAGATTGCTAATGTGATGAATGGTAATGTTCTTTCATGATGTCCTAGACCTTTATCGTGAAGGAGGGTGCTGTGAACAAGAGTTGGACAGTTAAATATCATGTGTTTGTTTTTAGGGCTTGCTGACATTTGCAGAGTCTCATGGCCTACAAGTGTCTGTCCACTTTGGTTTATCTGGAAAGTAAGGGTGCATTAGTAATCAATCAATACAGAGAAAATAAAAAAAATTGATAGTCAGTTGTCATGTGCTGAATATTCTTTTTCAGTCCGGTGTCATTCAGATTGGAGGATATGTTGCTGGAGGCTGTAGTAGTATTGGCTACACTAATGGATCCAACCAATGAGAATCAATCCCAGGCACTTATTGCCCAGGAAGCTCCAGCACACAGGTGACACAGCCATCAACTTTAAATGTCAGATTTATCTTAGCATGATATTTGGTCTCTTGTTTGGAAAAGTTCAGGGCTGCTGAGGTGATCCTCTGTTTTTTTTAATCAGGTATGGGTACATGTGATAACATTTTGTTGTTTAACATTGGTTAATGGATTAACTTTTGCTGCTGCCCCAGGGATGGACATGCTCAGTAACAATACTCAGGTAGGGTGTGCATTTAAACGATGCTCAGTTGGTACTAAGGGGCCCAAAGTGTGCCAGTAATATATCCCCACAACATTACACCATCAGCACCAGCCCGATAAAAGGCAGGGTGGATTCATGCTTTCATGCTGTTTCTGATCCTACCTTCTTAAGGTCACAGTAGAAATTAAGACTCATTAGACAAGGCAACATTTCTCCAATCATTATTCTATTGGTAAGCCCATGCAAATTGTAGTCTCAGTTTCCTGTTCTTAGAGTAACTGACAGGAGTGGCATCTGGTGTGGTCTTTTGCTGCTGTAGCACTGCATCAATGTTAACGTGTTATGCATTCATTGATGCTCTTTCGTATACCTCGGTTGCAACGAGATGTTGTTAAAGTTATTGATGCCTTTTTATCAGCTCAATAGTCTGGCCATTCTCCTCTGACCTCTGACATCAACAAAGCATTTTTGCCCAGAAAACTGCCACTCACTGGAAACTCGCTCATTCTCTGTAAACCCTAGAGATGGTTTTTGCGTGAAGTTCAGAACAGCCCATCTGGCACCAACAACCCTTAAACATTCAAAGTGACTTAAATCACCTTTCTACCTCATTTTAATACTCGGTTTTAACTTTAGCAGATCATCTTGACCGTGTCTACTGTATATTCCTAAATGCAATGAGTTGCTGACTAGCTAATTATATATTTGCATGAACAGGCAGTTGTACGTAATGAAATGTATGCCAGTGAATGTATTTTCAATAGAATAATTAATAAACATTATATAAAATAACATATATAAATAACATTAACATATGAATAACATTTGATCATATTATTCTTTACAGTATAGTGGGTGTCTCTATACATGATGGTCCAGTAGAGGCAGATGCTACTGATGTAGCACATCAATGTACAGTTCCTTCAGTTGAGGAGCAGGTGGCCTCTAGCCAGGAAAGTCCATTCTTCAGACCAGTCTTTCACATGAAGAAGCTCATGCAGCTAGTTGGGGGAGGAGATGATTTTCCAAGATCCAGACATTATTTGAATGGAGTGAGCTATGGATCTGCTTTGACCACAGTAGTAGCACCAGGCACTTTAAATGTTAGAAATATGCAGGTTATATGCCATAATTGTTTCTGACCCATTGTAGGAATGTCACCATTTGATAAACATACTGTATGTTATGGTTTAGAGCAGTATTAAGATTCATTTCTGTCATTTGGTTCTAATGCTTAAATGATACCAGAACATCCTAGTACATTTACCCCAAGATTGCCAGTAATGGCAAGGTGCATGTCTAATACATTTATATCTCTCATATACAGATCAGTTCTCTGCTTTTTGGGGCTGTGGAGAATGATCAGGAGGAAGTCAACAAATCAGAACTACTTACTTTAGTGTGTGCCAGTGACACTGAGGATGATGGTGAAGACATTGGTAGCAGAGAGAAAGAATGACAGACAGAATACACCGTAGAAGTGTAGAGGTGCTGGGAGAGAATTTTTACTACATTTTTGTAAATGCTTGGAGAGTAGTGATATGACTTATAAATTGTATGTTACTATAGGTTCATTACTTGTGCTTTATTGGATTTTTAGTTAACATATGATCTATATGCTATACATAAAGTATGTAAACAGTTCTGTGCAAAAGTCTTGAGCCACCCCTCATTTGTTCATATTTTGCTTCCAATAGCCTTCCTTTCTTGTATTTTTAATGTAGTCTTGAGGAAGAGTTCTGCAGATTTCCTGACTTTTTTTGGATTTTGTTTTCAGTCTTATTCATGTCATCAGCTGGCCTTATTTTGCTGTGGCGCTTTTTTTTCCTTCTTTGTTCTATGACCTCAATGTTGCCGAAACCTAGACCTGACCAAAAGATTCGTCAGACCACGTTCCACAGTCCATTCTTTATAGGCATTCTGCATTATTTTCTGAATAGCCTTACTGATAAGTGGTTTTCCTAGGGCTACACAGTTGTTCTGTCCCAATTTCTTAAGTTTTCTTTGCATTACGTGTGTGGAAATGCTATTACTTTCGCTATTAAACATAGCCGTGATTTCTACTGTTGTTTTTTTACGATTTGATACGCTAAGCATTTACAGTGGGTATAGAAAAAAATTAGACCACCTTAATAATAATCACATAATCAAAATAATCACATTTCGCACCCTTTGCAGCCTGAAATAAACACAGTTTTTTATCTAATTAATATACTATTTTTATTTAACTTTTAACATCCAAGTGAAATATATATAACACCAACAATACTGTGTTTTTTTTAAACTATGAAATAACACATACTGTATGGCATTAGGTAATTAAGTAACAAGAACAATAACAGTCACTTAATATTTTAAGACACGAATAGGAGCTGTTCTGGAATAGTTCTTGCAAGAACAGTATTGTCAAAGTGCATTTGCAAAAAAGTGCATTTGCATTTTCTTTTCATCACACACCTTGATTAAACTGGCTCTTCATGAAGAACATCCCAAGAAAGCAAGACCAAAACTTACCTCTGCTGCAGAGGAGAAGTGCATTTTGAGTTTATTAGGAAGACTTTACAGAGAATAAGCAGCAGACACATCTCAATATCAACTGTAATTATTGCATATTTTGGATGCCTTCAGCATTGTTTTACAGTGTAAAAAGAAATAAATATCAGGAAAAAAAACATGGAATTAGAAGGTATATCCAAACTTTTGACTGGAAGTGTGTACAGTCATGTTCAAAAGTTAGTACCCCTTGTTTTAATTCTGTGTATTTGTGTAAAAACATCATACAAACCATCTGATCATAGTGGGCAGGCAAATACCACCTTTGACCAATAACAACATATAACTTTTTTTTACCATGCCATTATTCATTTAACTGCTTCCACAGGATATAAGAGGGTAAGCTGAAAGTTTTTAAATGATTATTTCATTTCATTTGCAGAACTACAGTGGCTTGCAAAAGTATTCGCCCCCCTTGAACTTTTCCACATTTTGTCACATAACAGCCACAAACATGAATCAATTTCATTGGAAATCATACATGATTCCAAACATTTTTTACAAATAAATAACTGCAAA
>JAOVVB010000032.1:575557-587166 GCA_028570985.1 Heterobranchus longifilis | reverse complement strand
GGAACTGTACCGGAAGCCAGTGGAGGGAATACAGGATTGGTGTGATGTGATCATATTTACGATTATTGGTCAGCATATGAGCCACAGCATTCTGTTGCAGACGATGTAGACGCGCTTGAGTGATTCCAACATAAAGCGCATTGCAGTAGTCTTGCCGCGAACTAATAAAAGCATGAATTGCTTTTTCTAAGCATGTTAGTTTTTGCACATCTCGTAAAAATTTGAGATAATTTGAGCGGAAATTGTTGTTAGACTACGAAATGTAAAATTCTTTTGGACACCCTGTGTATATAATCATAGATGTAGCAAGAAGGTTTACCTTTTTACATACAGTATAATTTCTTTCAAGTCCACATACCAAGTACGAGTCACACAAACACACATACACATACACAAAAGTATGTGACCCTTCAAAGTGGTTAACAAAGCATGAAAGGCCCCCCCCATAATATAAACCTTGCAAATCTCTTGCATGATATAACCACTGACATTGTGTAAAGAAACTCTACTCTAACACAATATTTAACATATTAAATATTATAAAAAGATAAGTAAATAAAAACCATAACACGCTGAAATCATTTACATTTTTATACAAGCTCCCTTTACTCTGGTTCCTAAATCATTGTGGTATACAGTTATGCAGAGCCATTACAGCCAGACTGACTAAGGAAATATGTATGCTTATTAAAATGGCTTTTTAAATAGATAGTTCAAGGCAAACTGACCATTTCCAGTGATTCGAAATCGCTGTCCTATGGGGTTGCCATTGGCATCATGAGCCCTACCTTGTCTATAGACTCCACAGTCAGATTGACCTCTCCTGCCACATTGATCCAATTTCCATGATCATCTCCACACATCTTCCTTCTGGAACAATGTTTAACCTCTTACTGGTTAATTCCAGGTTGCATATTCCTGCATTTTCTTATTTTCGAGGATCAAGGTTTGATCCTTGGCAAAGAATGGAAAACTTTTTGCCTATCCTGACCACTTTATCGGCACAGAAACATGTAGGGCACTGCTCCGACATCAGTCTGTGTACTCAGCAACGATAGACAGTAGGACAGTGATGTCATCTGGTTTTCCTCCTATAGAGAAATATTAGCATTCATATAAGGAAAACTGCTTTAACAAACACTGCATAAAATACTTACATGTGCAGATGACAATTATTAGTTTATATAACCAGGATATGTCAAAAAGTCATATATAAAGTCAAAAAGAGGCACACTATAATTGCTGTGTTTCAATATTGCAGTGATGTTTAAAGTGGAGCAAAAAATGTCCCATTATCAACCCATGTTAGCTTCCACCATTCCACAATTTTTATTCTTCTGATGTCAGGGAACATCTATCAACAGTTGCTACACTTTTGCTGAATGATTTGACAAAGAGTGTAAGACATTAACCTGGCTAGCAGTTTCCATGTTAATATATGTGGAATGTGCTGGAAAAACAAGTATGAGGTGACTTTAACGTTATGGCTGAACGGTGTATACAAATGACTCTCTGTCACTCACTCCCTATAACGCTTATCATGTACAGGGATAAGCTCGGGGAAATAGGCAGGGCATACCCTGGATGGGGTGCCAATCTATTGCAGTGCACAAACACATTCACACACTCACTCATATACCACTGGCGATTTGGCAATCCTCCTGTAGGGAGAAACCAGAGTACCTGAAGGAAACCCATCAAGCATGGGAAGAACATGCAAACTCTATGTACACAGACTCTATGTAGGAATTAAACTCTAGAATCTGGAGGGACGAGGCCACAGCGCTAACCACTAAGTCACCATGCTGCTGTATACAATATATACCCAAGTCAGGGGAAGAGATTCTATTACAATTAAAAGCATCTTATGTCACTTTTACACGTCTTGCGGAATATTCTGATTTCAGGAATTTTGTAAAACATATTACTTACCTCTTACATTCAGTCCATTGTCACAAGCAAACTGTGCAAACGGTGACATGTAATTGGGGTCATATGCCAAAACATGCGCCTGTTCTGCAATACTCTTGGCTGTCTGCTGGATGCTCTCATAATTGGTGTTCTAAAACAGAATGCTTTATTACCACTCTTAAACACTTAGGAACATATCAGTTTTCCAAAATTGTGAGTCTCAAACATCCACTGCAATACCTTGAGCTTTTTAAGTTCTTGTAAGATCATATAATCTGGCATGTTGTCAAAAAGCCCATCTGTAGCAGTGAGGATGATGTCTCCTAGCTGGACATCAAAGGATGTGCGGTCTGCAGTTTCAGGACTGAGAGAGAAAAACAAACAGTTGTTGTGTGAAATTATGTCTTTTAAAGATAATTCTATAGTTCCAATCATTAGAAAGCATTTGCTACATGATATACAGAGCTATCTTCCTACATTGCCTGAGCTTCACTGTAAGCGCTCTCTTTCAAATATTACTATTTATAATTGTTCTTGTATTGTATGTACTCTAACCAAAATAATATCTATCAAGTAATAGTTTAGTATATTTGCACTGATTAAATAAACATACAGCAAGACGTCTTAGATTAGAATTCTGAATTTATTGCAACCGCACCTGGAGCATTTCATGAACATTATGGTGTCAACATTACATCCATGCCTGGCAAGTTTCCCCCCCCCCCCCCAAGAATGCCACCAGATGAACTTGTCGTCCTGACCTCCTAGAATACTCAAAGCTTGTCCTAAGCTTGTCTCCTTTTCCATATTACGCTGAATGAGGACAAATTTAGATTTGTGCTAAAGTGTCAAGTTCAACTCCTGGAAGGTCATTAGCGCCATGTTATGGCCATTTCCGACCCATCCTATCCACAGAAATGTGGCTACACAATATGAAATATCATGCTCCGTCTTTATTTAAAAATGCATACAGTGTGAGCGGATTTAAGTAAAGTATAACATCAACTTCGAAATCATCTGGTCATTCCATCTCTAATGATAAATAGAAGTACATGTGAAGATTAGTCTTGTTGGTAGTGCCATAACCTTGGCAAGCTTCTCTTGGTATTTATGTAGGAAAATATGACAAATATGTAATGTGATGCCAGCATGCTCTTTTTGTTTATGTCCATCAAAGGGAGAGTTTAGTCTTCTCTTTTTACACAAGGATCGGTGTTGTAGCACAATTATTTCAGCTTACTAATTTACTAACAGATTTTAGACAACATTTGGATTCCCAAAAGAAAAAGAAAGAAAGAAATAACGAAGAAAAAAAAAAGTCAGTGGTTCACCAAGGACAATTCTTGTCCACCCCTGTGCATGATCAGACTTTGAATATTCTTACTGGCCGTTATCCAGCTATCCAATTCCATTACAGTTCCCTTGGTGACTACACACCAAGGCTGTGTTTATTGCACACAGCACAGCCATCTTGCAATAAAAAACTTTAAATGCTGCAAGTACCACAATACCTCGAAAACAGAATACATATGCTAACCTACACTATATGGACAAAAAGTTTGTCTACACTGCCCCACTATGTATGGTTCTTCCGGAAAGTTGGGAGCCCACAATTGTAAAGGATATCACTGTATGCTGTGGCATTACAATTTCCCTTCAGCGGAAGTTAAGGAGACAAACGTGTTGCATTACAAGAATGCCACTGTGCCTTCATAGAGCCCTGACCTACTTCACCTGCTCATCTGACCTCACTAATACTCTAGTGGCTAAACGAACAAATCCACACACATGCAATAAGAGCAGAGTCTAGAATAGGATGTTCAACAAGCACATATTACTGTTGTGTGTTATAGTCAGGTGTCTTCAAACTTCTGGCCCTATGGTGTGTCTAGAGTAATCAGTGAGGACTAAACAGCCCTATTATTTGTTATAAAGCAATTTTCCACAGCAGGTGCAATAATCCAGTGAAAATAATGACCACACACTCTGCATGAAATGCTCATTCTTGCTTATTAGACCAGCAAGGATTACCCATCATATGTATATGATGTTCTTTCTCTGTGAAAAAGCAGAAAAAAAATATATTCTTTACCTGTCACTAAGAACAGAGCCCTCTGCCTCTGGAGGGGCGATTGAAAGCTGGAATGGCGTGTTGAAATAGTGTTGCTGCTCATCAGACCTGTGTACTACCTCCCCTCCTCGAACAACAAGGAAGCCAGAATCTCCCAAGTTTGCTGTGTGAAGTCGGTGACTCTGTCTGTCCAGCATCACTATACAAGCTGTGCTGCTTCCTGAAAGGACATAACAGAACAGTTGGAAATGTAGTCCGCTTTTGTTTTACAGACAAAATATCCAGATAAAAATCCTGTAAGAACAATATAGCTAGGAAATGTGTATGTGTTTTAACCGTTAATTAATAAGGTAAAAGTAGGTAAAATCAATCAAAGCAATATATATATACATTTTTTATTAGAGGGGGAAGAGACAACCCGATATATGCCGATTAGATTTTTACTGCAATTCAGTTAGTATCACAATTTTATAGATTTTGCTGTGCTGCCTGCCAATGTGTAAATAGTTTCAAGTTGGATTATAGCAGAATGGCAACATTTTACAAACACAAATCCAAACATTTATATAATATACACATTTTGGAGCAATTCATACATTGCCACACAAAAGAATTGTGATACATAACTAAATACATTTTTACCCCCATCTCTATAAGGTATACCTTGCTAGCACCTGGTTGGATTTTGCTTTCAGAAACGCCTTCATTCTTTGTGGCACAGATTTAAAAAAATGCTGGTCCTTTAGACTATGTTCCATATTGACATGATAGCATCACACGGTTGCTGCAGATTTGCCAACTGAACATCCGTGATGCGAATCTCTTTTTCCTCCACATCCCAAAGATGCTCTACTGCAGTGGTCTCCAACCTTTTTGCACCACGGGCCAGTTTTAAGTAAGAAACTTTTCTAATGGACCGGCCATTATGTGCTTGTAACAAAGCATAATAAACTTCATAATATATAAAACCATAACACAGAATCAGGATGAGCCCTGAGCTTGTTTCCTTGTGACGAGATGTTCCCATCTAGGAGTAATGGAGGACAGTGACAGCTGAATTATATTCCTCATGTCCAGTCTGTTCTGTGATTTCATTTTCATTGCTGTCACTGCAGACAACTTGGTCTCACAAAGATATTTTGTTGGAAATGCAAGCTGGATTTTTTTGTGGTTTTATGCCGATTTTAGGATATTAAGGCTAGATTTTAATCCAGAACATCAGCAGAGTTGAAGTTGCTTCAAACACTCTTTTAAAGCATGCATCTATTAAACAGAGCGGGTTTATAGAATGTGAATCACATGTTGCGATGTGCAGACGGAAATGAATGGGAGATGATCTTCTCATTTTTCAAAATAAAACACTCTGCAGACACTGATAGTCAATAAAATAAAATAAAATCAAGTATATATTTTTAATTCTTTCTGTGCAGCCCGGCAGCAAAACATTCATGGCCCGGCACTGATCCGTGGCCCAGTGATTGGGGACCACTGCTCTACTGAACACAGGTCTATTGACTGTGGAGGCCATTTGAGAGGGGCATTTGAGTATAGTAGACTCATTTTTATGTTCAGGAAACCTGTTTGAAATTATTTTAGCTTTGTGAAATTAACTTATGAGAGTTAATGTCAACCATCAGTCTGGCCAAGGAATTTTTACCCAGAGTTCACTGGATACTTTCTTTCTTTCAGACCATTCTGTGAAAACATTAGGGATGGTTGTCCATCTGAAAATCTAATGCTCAGTTTGAACAGCAGATCATCTTCACCATGTCTACATTCCTAAATGTACTAAGATGTTGCCAATGGCTCATTATATATTTGCCTTAACTAACAGTTGAAAAGGTGTACCTAATGAAATGGTCCATGAATATATATATTAAATGGGAAATTATATATAATGCTATTGCTCAATATTTGCACAACCAGAACATGTGATCTAGAACAATTTCAAAAGAAACCTCCCGTGTACAATTTCCCTTTGATGTGACTAATGGCAAATTAATTATTAATTAGCCAAATTAATCAGCCACAAAGCTAAACACTCACCTAATAGAGGTACTTTGTTCTGAAGGAGCTCATAGTAACTGGTGGTGAGGATTCCCACAGGGTTGCTAGGAACAAAGTGACCTTCCCTGACTAATCTCTCACATGTTCTCATGAGAGTTCCAGAGAACAGAGAGGGATCTACTCCATAATCCCGCCAGCCACCCACTCCATCAGCCACACCTAAAGGACAAAAAGGGGCACCAGAAGACAAATCAGATAACGAACAAGAAGAAAAGAAACCTGTCACTTGGAACACAAACTAAAGACCGACTTTGGAGCGATAAGGAATTAAAAACATCTAGGACATTCATGAAGCATGATGAAGCATGATGCTTAATATGATGGAACACAAACTAAAGACCGACTTTGGAGCGATAAGGAATTAAAAACGTCTAGGACATTCATGAAGCATGATGCTTAATATGAGCATTAATTGCTGGAACCCTGCAGGCTTTAGTATACTCTTATCTTTGATACTTTTGTAATAAAAACATTGACCAAGTGGGTCTTGATGTGCTGGCTGTGTTCACCTGCAGAAAGAAGGGTTCTTGTAGGTACAGTATGCCACATTAACACTTAACTTGTTGCTTACTCAAATGATGAGCATGGTATCTTTGGGCAATAGAATCTTTAGGGACGTGACAAGGGACTGACTTTATACAGATAGATCTGACTTTATACCAGTTTATATTATTATTTCTTTGACTGAATCACAAGCTTTCTGACTAATAAGAGGCAGTTTAAAAGTTAGTGCCCCTCTTTTAATTCTATGTGATTTTGTCTAATACCATTATTACAACAACAAAAAAATCATCTGATCACAGCAGGTCTCAGTCTTAGACAAATACTACTACTACTACTACTACAGTCTGTTGTCATCAGTTCAAACAGTTCAATAAAAGCCAGGTTTATTAGACAAGCAGGCTGAAAATCCCAAAGGGAAAAAAGTCCTTCCCTCAAGGGCAGGTTCACCTCCAGATCTTGGAAGCAAGCACTACATTTTTAACCCTTTTGTTTTTGTCTCTAGCTCAGCTCAGTGTGTATCAAATCCACCAGATACAGGAGTTTTCCTCATGCACACACTTATGAACATGTCATGCTGTGTAGTTACATTACACTGTGTTTACACTATGCGTGCATTAGCTTTGTGTGCCCTGTGAAAATCTTTATTTTATACTTAAAATACTGTTGTTTGTTTACTTATTGTAATGTTTATAAGCACGTTGAGTGATTCTGTCAAGACATAAGTTAACACTAACTAGCTAAATACTAATGGTATTTAGCTACGCTCAGTGCATTATCAAGTAAGGATTTTCTGAATACTAATTATTATTATTGTATAACAACAACAACAATAATAACAATAATAATAATTATTATTATTATTATTATTATTATCATCATTATTATTATTATTATTTCTGCATAAATAAAATGTTCACCTTCGAAATAGACAAACCTAGCAAGCTAACACTAGTACTCCAGGCGTGTAGTCTGAGGTGTTGTTGCTCAGACAGTGTGGCTAACCCATAGGAAACTGTTTATGATAATAGAACAGCAGACATAGTGAAGGTTAATACTGACCGCAGGAACTTACCTAAAACATCAGCGGATCTGTGTCGTGCAATAAACCACGCGTCATCACCATAGCACATGCATTTCTTTAAAATACCCTTCCGGAAGTCTTTTCCATATCCAAAGCTAGCCGATATTAGGCTGTAATCGCGGCTGTCTGTTTGGGAAAGGCCGCCGATGACAGCCCGGGCCAGCAGTCTACCGCAGGAGAGCAGGGACAACATCCCCCGAGCTCCAGCCCGAACCGAGCTCAAGTGTCCGCGGCTCAACCCGCTCCTACTGACCGCAGGAAATGCTAACAAACAAACAACGACTTTAATCAAACTTCACTTAAACACCGCTTTTTTTCTCTCCCTCTTTTCCCCCCTCTCTCTCACCGGTGATAAAACCAACAATCCTTACATTCATCTGCCCTCCGCATTTTATCCCAAATTTGTCTTTAATTCTCTAAACCTCAAATATCAAACCTCCCATCCCGCTGTTCAGCTTCATCACACAGCTCTTCCGTGTGCTCTGCTCTTACTAACTCAATTACATAACACTACGGTTAGCCAGTTAGCTAACTACAGGGTAACTAGTTAGGGTCTTGTGACTCAGCTGACGTCACTGTTACGCAATGCGAATAGCGTTTCCTTTCATGGCCAGCGCTCATACCCACAATCCTCTTCACACCAGACGCAATACTTGATAAATCCATTTTACAGTATTTAGTGCGTTTTCACGCTCATTAAATGATTCCAGTACATCCTAATGACCTGAGTGAGCAGTATGCTAAAGGATGCCCAGAAATGATCTAGAAGTCGATGATGGCATAAACTTAACGTGTTGTAGGAAGAACATAATTTACATTTAGAATTAAAAATAAATTAGAACAGACAATAGTGGACTAGAGGTATAATGTATTTCCTATAGGAAGAAAGTTTTTATTTATGGAACCACAAGCTTATTATTAACAGTGACAGTAACAGTGTTATGGGTAAATAACTCGAATTCATGACCAAAACCAGGGCCATACATACACACACACACACACACACACACACACACACACACATGTATACTTATAACAGGTAGTTTCATCATAGGCTTGTCATAGAACTCACCGAATGTATCAGTAGGCAACATCAACACCTTTTATAGCATACTGTGAGCATGTCACAGGTGTCCCTCACCAAATGTAACAGTACAGTATCATCATCTTTTACATTATTACCATATGGTGTACCATCACAGTCTGAACCAGGGTTTCAGTAGCTGTGAGCTTGGCCTATTGCATATTTTGGATACCTTAAGCAATGTTTTGCAATACTCTACTACTATATATATATATATATATATATATATTGTTATTGCATTGTTTCCGGATTGTTATAATTCAACAGGTTATAATGAATATTAGGCTTGGTGTTAGACAGTTGGTGTACTGTTAAAAAATCTTTTTCCATGTGCCTGCCCCCTAAAGGTCTCTGCTCAGTGCTGTATATGCATAGTATAGTAAGTGATAGTAATGCATTTTTAAATATCTTTTTATTAATCACTTTTTACCATTGGGACCACAAGTTGCAAAACCCAGCATTATGAATTAGAATGTTAGATTGGAATGAGCAAAGAAGTACAGAGATGAGAGACAAGTTCCATAACAATAAATAACTCCATCACCAAAGTACAAACCTGTAAAGGCATTGCAAATGCTGTTCCAATACATACAGTACACTAACATTAAAATGTGTTGTCTGCAAGCAAGGGTACCATGTTTCTTTTTTATCACATCTAGAGCAAATAAAATAGAGCGTCTGTGTTCAAATCCAGTGCTGAGTCCAGGACAGTTGGGTAATTTGTCTGCACAACACAGCTGATTCAACTAATCCATAAATTGTCTTTTTAGTTAGAGCGTGTTTCTGTGTGGGTGAATTACAAACAAGACTGAATTTTGACACCCTTGCCTTAGAGTGACTACAATGACCTTGGAACTTCCTTTATCTCTGGTTTTCAAATGCATGTCAAAATAGAGTACACTACCATTTTTTTCATGCTCAATTCTAAATTTCACAAGATCACAATTAAATGATTTGTATATATATACTGTATGTTTCTTCTTCTTCCATTTTTGGCTGCTTCCATTAGAGGTTGCCACAATGGAAATTTCCTTCTTTATATTTGATTTGGCACAGGTTTTAGGCTGGATGCCCTTCCATGCAATATGGGCTTGGTTTGTAAGATTTATTAATAATTATTTATAAATATATTTATTCAAGCTCTTTTTTCCCTAAACACTGCCTAACCAAAAATGTCGCAGACACTAATAGATTGTTGGACCAGCTTTAGCTTTGATGGAATACATTAAATAGATTTTTTTTAAAGCCAAGATCTTGGATTGATTATGGGAGAGTTGAAACACTCCATAAAGTCTTCTCCAGCACATACTAAAGATCTTAGCTCGGATTTCTGTAGAGTTCAGTCAGAATTCTGTAGTGGGTGAAAATGATTCCTCATGCTCCAGAACCACTCTTAACAAGTTGAGCCTGATGGATCTTGGTATTGTCAACCTGAAACATGCCCATACCAAGAGAAAAATTTAGGCAATTTATGTAATCAGCTGACTTCATATTATAGCTGCATAATGATGCTGAGCCTAGGCCTGAGCAGTTGAAGCAACCCCTGATCATAACACTTCCCTTCCTACCCTGACACACCTAACACTCTTGAATACGGTCAATCTTGACTCATCATATCATATGACCTCATCAAATTTTAAAGCTCCCTAGCAAACTGAATCCCTTTTTACCAATTACTCTCACGAACAAGTAGTTTATGGCCACGCACTTGTTTAATTCCAATCATTTGATTTCACATTTGTGTGTGGGGAAATGCTCTTATTTCACTAGTAACCATATTTCTTCTGTTGATTAATTATGATGCAACTTGAGTGATCTATGATCACAGTAATTCATGATTTTTCCCCATCACATTTCTTCCACTAAGTTGAGGGTTCAGTACTATGCTTCCAAGTTTTAAACTTTTAAACTTAAAGTTTTAAACTTCTTAACCCAATTCCAATAATTTCAGCAAACTTCTTTTTTTCTTTGCTTGATACAGGGTAATAATTTGACAATTCTGAAACACAGTAACATATTTTTTCCAATATTTCCAATTACTATGTCTTTCTTATGTCTTCTTGTTTAAGTAAGAACCTACTCACTGCAATAGTTAGATTTAAAATAATTCAGCTGTAACATACTAATCACTGCACTAATTATCCAATACAAAATACTTTTTTGACCAGGCAGTGTATACTAGCATTTGTCTGCGCTTTGGTGCCATCTAGTGGTCATAAAAAGCACAAAACAGTTTGGCATTTAAATATGGAATTGCTTTTATACATTATTACTACTATTACAACTAGTAGCCATCGTTGACGGGAAAAGAGTTTGTAGAAGTAGGTAAAAGGTGAAAGCTAAAAATAAGCCGATCAGCTTTAATGTAATCAGTGATATTAGTATTATTTCTGGTTTAAGCCCACGCACATGTCTTTCTGTTCGGGAGAACTTTCTGCCTAACCTATTAATACAAAGAAATTACATTTTATAAGTTTGATTATCTTAAGTTGTAGCCCAATACACTCCCTGTTCGGTAATCAGAGAGCGAATCACAGATGAGAGTGTGTAGATCGGATAAGTTTTGATCGGATAAAATCAGATAAGATATTTTGTCTTAAAATGACTTCAGCGCTGTTATTTCAGAATGTTATTTCATATTTGAAAATATAAATTAATACCAGTAAAAATATACAGTTTTGTAAATTTTTCTACTTAATATCTGTAGGTGCAGGTGTTTGTTTACATTGAGCGATTATTAAATCCGGAACATAACTGTTCATAACACGCTTTTACTTAACATTTTGCTTTCACTTGTGGTGCAAGTTAAACTTTAGGGCCCGTATTCACAAAGGCTCTTAAGCCTAAAAGTTGCTCCTACTGATGAAATTCTAAGAAAATTCTTAGAATTA
>JAOVVB010000032.1:552360-573882 GCA_028570985.1 Heterobranchus longifilis | reverse complement strand
CTACCTTTCCAAGCACTCTGCCTCATACATCTGGCAAACATAAAGTTTAGCGGGGATTTCCCATACCATATTTGTCCAGATACAGCTCTTTTCATGTGGAGCATGTGAGTGAACAAATTGAATCTCTATCTCTTTATCGTGACGTGGTCTGTCTGCTCCAACTTGGGCTCAACATATGGCTCACAACCTGTGGCATGGGAACTGGGTAGGTGCCATTTGAGTTCTCCTGGGCAAGCACATTTGGAGAGCTTATCCCTTCTCCTTCTTCTTCTCCTCATATATGGTGGTACTAAAGAACCCTGTGATAGACTGTTATTGAGGATGTCTCATTTGTCTCTGTTGAAAAGTCGTGACAGGTTAGGCCATATAGCCCTCTAGTACAGGATGGTGCTCTTCCTGCATCTTGGACAGATGCTCTGGTCAAGTGGAGTCACTGATCTTTGACAATGCTCAATACCCATACCTTGACCTTCCATCTCTACCGAATAGGCAAGAGGAGTGAAAATGCATTCAATGCTCTTACCACAGTGGGAATTGACTTATAAATTTTGTCCATAGACTATTGCCTTTCAAGGGACTTGCAACCTTCTTGTGACTGAGGTGTTAGTTCACTCAGTTCGACTGTTATGCTAGACCCCTTGTTAGCAGTCAGGAGAGAGATGCCTTTTATAGAGGGAATGTAGGCTCCACCTGGAAGCAAGTTTCATGACTGCCAGACAGTAAGGGCTGGAATATGACATAAACTCTTCTGATGATAACAAAAGGGGAAGGGGTGAATAAGGGGACATTCCCCATAGTAAAAACCTGAAATAAATGTTTGAAAGAGAACTCCCTGAGACAACATGATAAAGAAACCAAAACAACCCTTCTACGATTGTGTGCTATATGGTCAAATGTGCAACTGTTTAACAGGAAATGTATTTCAGTTACCTTGAAGTCCACTTTGTTGCAATTACCAACAGTTCATTGATGGAGACTTTGATACAAATATTTAGCTATTTTAATCCTAAAACTATTACAGCAACCACAATCCCTCATGATAAAACTGTTTGTATCAAATGCAGTCCAAAGTATCTTTAAGTAATCTTTTATTAACATCTCAGAAAGGTGTTGTTTGACTTCTTTCTTAGGTTTGTCTCAGGTACTCACAGTTACTGCCTGATTTCAGTGCAAAACCATTCTGCCTGATTTTAAATGCTGAAAGGGCCTGCTTCTCACTTAACCTAATTACATAATCAAGTTCTTACAACTTCAGTCTTCCTTAGGATATCTGACAGTGGTGTCTGGGAGAACAACAGGCTAATACTAATATACTAATATCTAATATAATATAAACTGGGCCCCTGGGTAAAAAGAGGTTTGTAGTTCCTCGTCTTTTTAGCTCAATTTAAAAATGCCTATTTCCATCTAGATTTATAACCTCATGTATTTGTTATATATTTTCACAGATTTAAATCTGTCCAGTCTGTTTTGTCTTAAACAACCACACATAATATATAAATATACTATAAATATATAAATATCAGTGTTATTCACTATTAATTAAAGTCAAAATTCGCTCTTTCTGTGATATCTTTATACATTGGATGACCAGAAACCAGTCTCAGAAAAATTTGTCTGTCTGTATGTATGTCAGTCCAGTCAGATTTTGCCACAGCATCATGGAAAAACTGGCAGTACAGTACAGTTGCTCTTTTATAGTACTTAAAACCAGTTAAACCAGTGCCATGGGCTTCAACCTTAAATAATATCATCACTGATTAAATCTTTAGGTTTAACCTTTTAACTATTTCTACAAACTCTTTTCCCATTGAAGTATATATACACACTTCAACAGTTGTTATCTATGCACTTTTTTATAAAGCTAATTGAATTATGGCGCGAATATGTAGAATTATGTTTCCTCTAATGATGTCAGTAGTCGCATCATCGTCAATGCTATCATGTGACCATAAATTTTTGTGTATATATATTTTTATTTTGAGGCATGTATACATATATATAGCTTAGGAATATAGCCAAGAACATACATATATATAGCCAAGAATTCAAGCACATTCAAGCAAGATGCAGCACTGGTTTTGTTTTATATGAGAATGTGATGGATATGAGCTAACATGTTAAATCTTAAGTCTTCTATACGTCAACAGTCTGTAAAAATAAAGGAACTGACTTTAGGAGCATTTCTGTGATTAAATGTTGAGTATGTATGCTGAGTCCTTATCGAGGTTTAAAGTATGAAATTAAGAATCTCTGGCTCATGCATCTTTTTTCTGATACACACCTCAAGTTATCAAACCAGGGACTTGTGAACACTCCTGGAACGTTTCTAAAAATAAAAAAGACAACATACAAACAAACAGATTAACATGATTACAGCATCTTAATGTCTGCGATATTGCTTTTATCTTTTAGGATTTTATTTTCTATGTATAAAATGAAACTTGAATTTAAGGTGATATGACTGTCATATACCACAACTAACAAGGAAAACACAATAAGTTGTTAGTGTTTTTATAAAATGCATAGCAATCATATGTCACTGCACTACATTAAAAGAGATTTAGCTAACATCTCAATCTGTAGAATTTAATATCAGTAAAGGTGTGTGGTATCATGCTGTCCACAACTAATAATTCCCTGCAGTTATGCAAATTATTTTCAAAAATAATGTGGCTATCATTGCTGCCTCATAGCTCCAGGGTCCCCAGTTCAATTCTGAGCTCTGGTTACTGTCTGTTTGGAGTTTCTCCACATGTTTCCTACATGTTTACCAGGATTTCTACTGGATTCTCAGGTTTCCACCCACTGTGCCCCCAAAAAATAAATAAAATGAAAAAGGGTCGGCAGTGGAGTCAAAAATCTTAGATGTGAAAGAATGAATGTGTAAACCTGATCCAGTCTGATAAGCTACTGTAAAATCTAGGTTGTAGCCTTGCCTTTTGCCCATGAACCAAATGTCCTTTTGTGCCACTATGATCCTAAGTAGAATAAAATGGTCAAAGTATTTCTGCCAAAAGTGTACAGTGGTAGCCAAAAAGTATTGAGACAAACATGAAATTAATCATTTTAATGACATTTGAGAGAATAAGAATTTTTTTTTTGTTTTGTGCAATGAAATTGCTATGCAAAAATCAATATTGAGTAAGTCTTTTATTCTTCAAAACCTGCTGGAACCAGCTGGGCATAGGGTCAAAAAGTCATCAGCAGTACTCTGCCTGCTTAATTTCTTCCTGGAGTGAAGTTAGCAATTCACTTAAGAATGTTTTTAATACATGTGGCCACCACTGTAAAATCTAACAATTTTATCAACACACATGAGGTCGTGATTAAGACTATTTATATATTATCTCTTGCAGTACCCTGTACTATACTGACTCAGTAACAATGCTAAGAGGAGGTGAAGTTTAGAGGAGCCCCCAGCAATCAGGTGAAAAAATATTTAATGCATTTGGTCGTCATTGATCTTGTGTTTATCTGATAGGAATCGGGTACACATTTTTATATATCAGAGGTAATTTAATGGCTGTAAGAAATGCAACAATAAATGTATGTTTTAGCTACCTGCAGACACTTGCCTCTTGGACTTGAGAGGTAATCAATATAATTATAGTTCACCTGCATTTCTAATTACTCTTCGAATTAGTGGTTCATTTGTAGACAAATGTCTTAGAATTTAAATATTAAATATTTAATTGGTCCAACACTGCAATATGTGTCAAAAAGGGCAGGGTAACGTGGGATTTGTTTCAAACCCAAATGAGCTCTGTTTTGTAGCAAGCAAGGCAACACTACCCAGAAATCTGTGAAAACTCTCATTGTTTTATTGTTCTCTGCAAATGACATGGGGGTGGTGAAAGGAGCTCCTTCAAAATATTTCCACATTTACATCTGAACAAAAGTAATATGCACAGATGCATCCTGCTTGCATATCAACACTTATTTAAATTTCAAATTTAACAATGAACCCTATGAAAACAGGATACATTATTGCCTTCTTATGAGACTGATGCAGTGTATTCCCCTGAAGCCATAAATAAAAGGCAATAAAACTGAAACTTTTAATAAGCCCCTATAATATGTCCCTTAGGGGATTTGTAAAGTGTATTTAGCATTTCAAGATAAAGAAACAGTTGACTCTTAGGCCTAGTTTGGCATTAATAACAAAAAAGAAAAATGACAGATGTGTTCACATTCTAATTTCTTACAACCTATGATTTCAAAATGTTTAACTATGAGAATATTACCTAAAAATGATCAAATATATTCGTAACTGCTTTTTTCCCCCCAAACATCATAATGCTATGCATATTTGAGTAGAATCTTTTCTCTAACAGCGTGGGCTGTGAGTCTGCTAGCTTTCTTTAAAGAAACACTGAAATGTCCTGTAATGTAGATGTAGTCTCTCCCAAGTCTACAGCTACTTCCCCGTCTTGACAGCTCTCATTTTCAGGAAACAATATTCTTATACTAATATTTTAACATCGTTTAAAAAAAGTCTTCCACAAGAGGGAGCAAGAGATGTTAAGAAGTTAAAAAAGAGCTTTTAAATTTACTATTGCAAATGATGGAAACGACGGACACTGTCAAAATATATCTTCTTTCAATAATGAATGAAAAATAGGAGAGGGAAATAGTTATACACATCTATTAGAGTGAAAGATAAAAGCGTTGATTCATTTGTCCCAACAGCGCCTAATCGCCGAACCTTTCACAGAATCATAACAACAAAGTCATTTTTTTTCATTATTATTATTATTATTATTATTATTATCTTTCCGAGCAAAAATGAATACTTTTTGTCTTTCACACGCTACACATCCAGCGTATAGATAACCATGTGTCAGGTTTATCTTCATAAAAATAGTTTTTATTTGCTTTATGAGATGACACTAAAAGAAAAGCACAAAGGCTTGACTGTTATTTATAGTTGTTCATATTTCAGAAGAATTAGTATACAGTATGTTGGTGTCAACGGTAATATACATTCAAATATTTAACTTTATTAATTCCGTGTTCATTTATTTTATACACCAAAAACACCGTTAATTATTCCGATGTTCTCCTTTCCGATACCAGACAATATCGATCAGCGCGTTACGTCAGTATCGATAACTTTCCCGAACCAAAATCAAGTGCACTTGACCAGTTAATCCCAGGACCGCGCCATCCGAGTGCGTTTTCTTCTACTTTTATAATCGCACGATCCCGCGTCCTGTCGCCCCGCGTCTTCACTCATCAACGTTAAGTTTTTAAGGGGGGCTGCTATTTTCATAACATTTTTTTTTTCACGCGGAGGAGCGTCAACGCTGCTTAACGAGGGGAATCCAGCCCATATATTTATTGTAGCCGGTGCAAAAAAAATCTCCTCAATATACCCCAAGATGGCCGCCGATGTGGGATCGATGTTTCAATATTGGAAGAAATTTGATCTACGGCGGCTGCAGGTAGGTCATCTCTCTCACCTCACTGCAGTAAATAGTCATTTACGGGGTATTACACGATGCAAAGAAGGTAATTTTGTTTCGTTGCGACTTTTTGGGGCGAAACAAAAGCCGTTGCATTGATAGTTATTAGAAATTGATCCTGTTCTGCCTTTGTTCGGTTCAGTCATTGATCAGTGGCGGAGCGGAGCGGAGAGCAGCGCGGTGCCTCTCTACATCCACTGCTTTCCCGAGCCTTTCTCGCTTCTTTCTTGAGCATTTCCTCCGCTTATCGCCTGTCGTGCTTCGGCATGGAAACTTTTACTGCTCTCGCGAGTCTTGGTGTGTGCACTTAACTTTTTAAAAGGCGTTTATTCTGATGAGTTTACGAGGCGGCGCGTGACTAACCCGAGTGCGGGTGGTGATGAGGCGTGCTGGCAGGAACCGGCTCGTGTTTTATTGACATTTATATCGCACAGGAGATGTTATTTTATGGTAAAGGCAATAATCGTGCCGTAATGCTGCATGTTTGTATTAATCCGAGCCCGCACTTGTGATGTGCAGCTTCACCAGGTCTGCACGACGAACGGGCTTGTTAGGAAAAGTTCTTACGTTCAGCTTTGTATATTTTTGTTTATTAGTATAAGTATAACGATAACTTGAGCACATCATGCCGTTATGTTTGCAAATATTCTAACTTTCACTATGTTGATTATTTTCACGCTACAGCATTGTTTCCCGTAATGAGAGCAAAATACGGCTTATTTGAAATCCCCACGTCTCCGTTGTTTGGAACATCACACCTGATTGTTAAGCTGCGCTAATTATTTTCATTAACATAGGGATAGCCTACAGCTTCTGCGCAGTCACTATACGTGTGTTTTTTCCCCCCTGCGTAAATAATGCGGTCACCGCTCGACCAGAGACAAAAGGTTTGGTCACGAGCACCGACATTGCGCTGCGATGCAATCACGCGGATCAAACTGCTATGTTTTTATTGCTGTGTGGCAGCTTGCACAACGCAAAGCGTGTTTTTGTGTGTCTGCCTGCTTTTTCTCCCCGCATTGTGAGCGTTGCTCGGCCAAGGACTGTGTAATTGCATTCCCTGCTAATGTTTGTAAATCAGCCTGGGCCGGCGCAAGGGCACCGTCTGAGGCGCGTGATTGATGTCCTGTAACATGAGAAATGACGGGAGCATGGAGGGAAAAAGCCGAGCCGGAGAGGAATCGCGTTTTGCGCCGCGGTGTGTGGCCGCGCGCGCGCGCGCGTGTGTGTGTATGTATGCGCGCGCGCTCAGAGTCGCTCACCGACACTGACGGGTTTAAATGTGTGTGATTGAAGCAGTGAAGCGGGTCGCTCGCGTTTTAGTTTTTCAAACATATAGACACTGCTCGCGACGTTATGTTTCCGTCTCCGTAGACACGATCGACACTGATATTGATTTGTGCAAAGAGCAAATGTATTTTCACGGAGATCCCCGTGCAGAGTGATGAGCAGGGTTACTGTAGTGAGCCTGGAATGAAGTGGACTACACACACTGAGGACTCACTGTTATTCTAAACTCTGGGTAACTGCAAGTCATTACCTGAACTCTGGAATTGTATTTTCAAAGCCAAATGTGAGTTTTGCCTCCTATACACACATGTAATGTGTGTAGTTATATCTAAATAGTGATGGCCTATACCACTGATTTTGCCAGGCTGCAGGGTTTGACCACTTGTTAAACCCACAATTCCATGTGTGCAAATCCTCTTTCTCTCAGTTTTTAGGATGCACACGTCTGCGCATGCAAGTCTTAAGGCACTACTTTGTTCCATTAGTTAGTCTAGGTCACACCTGGCCTGGCTTATTGATGTGTTCACCTGCACTCGATGACAATTCAAGGCAGCCTGAATTTAGTTACTGAATGCTCTGTCAGCATCCTTCATTTTTCTTTGTATCACATTAGATTGGGTTTGCTTATACGTACAACCAAAACTCCAGCCCGCATTGACGCATGACAAAATATATAGCTAGTTTAAATCAGCTTGTAAATTTTGGATTTAAATAAAATTTCTTAGACATCAGTTAATGTTTGCTCTGTCCTCCAAGATGAGTGATTTTTACACAACGCATTCTTCAAGTGTCATATTTAACTTCTATAATAAGATGAATATTTACAGAGGGTCATGAATATTATATTGTCTTTGCATCGGTTTGTATTCTCTTAAAAGTGCACTTGCAATGATAATAGATGTCAAACTGCAGGTCTCGCACAGTTCACTGTAGTAAGTTGCAGAGTTATCTGAGTGAAAGAAAAAAGTGCTGTGAATGTGATTAAGTAATGACGTGGAGAAATGAAGCAAAATCGGTTACTTGGCTAAAGTATAGATAAATTTTATGATAAAATTTAATAAACTGTAAAGGAGCTGGAAACTTTCACGGTAACATTGAATATTTTTATGCATGCAGTCAAACGAGCATCTTTAACATCAGCGGAACAAAGAAACAAAATCACAACATTTTGGGTGGACATGGTGGTTGTTCTCACAACTGCTTTTCTCCCCCTTTTCTTGGCAATTGTGGCCACAGTGTCTACCTTTGTACCCTTACCTACCTATGAACTTGAACTACACGGAGATCTGTACGTTATCCGTAAATATAGACTATGAAACAATAGAGAGAAGAAACCTATCATAGAGATCTATGAAACCATAGAAGTGAGTCATATTGACAATTTGTTTGCATCACAAATCTATATACAAGCTCAGATTTCAATAATGCCTTCCTCAAAAATTTTATATTGTCTTTCTCGTCAGTTGTTGTGCTCTAACCTTAGACCCCTTGGGTGGAAATAGTCTCCTTGTATCGACCAGTGGGGGAATAAGTGGGGGATCTGTGGCTGACAGTTGATTTATTACCCTCTTTTGTCTGTGTTGGTCTGCAGCGTTGCATATGGCCGTGTCAGATGATATTTGTGTCTGGTCTCTGTGTGTCCTGGGTGTCGGGACGGTTGCCCTCCAATTACAATAAGTTAAAAGCCAACTGCTATATTGCTATTTTACCTCAGGGGTGCTTCCATAATGTCGCCTGGTTCATAGGAGTTGATCATCTTGAAGAATATTATAAATACAACACCATTCGTAGAGATTTCTGATAAAAAATGACCATACTAGATTTGGTTTAATAAGTTAGGCTTCTGTTTGCGATCATACAACTATGTTCTTGTTCTCCTTCTTTTATTTCCTAAGGTGAGAATCAAAAAACTTTTAACTTTTTAACATTTTCTGACTGAGAATTTCCTCTTGGCATAAACAAGATCACACAGAATAGAGAGCGAGCAGGTTCTGTGACCTTGGTTCCTTCTGGTCTCAGGTCACTTGGCTGTTGCCTTGGTAATCATTCACACCAGCCAGATGGCAATTCCGTGGGCACCCATCTAAAAGGACCAGTCAGGAGGTTCCGGGTCCTGGTATGTAGGAAACAGGCTTATGAGATCCTTTGTGCAGTAATATAAAATAGTCCATAATAAGAAATCTGCATCATTAAATTGAATGTGGATCTGTAATGCAAACCATTTTCACTGTAATATTTGATGCCTCCTCTTGATGCTGATTAAAGCCTGTTTTAGTCTAAGTTCAGGATGAGTCTATATGTAATGATCTGTTCCAGCTTTTTTATTTGATGGTACATGCCAAGTGTTAGTTTAACCAAATAAGGATAATTATTCAGTTGTAAAAAACAAAAGAAACAAGAGAAATTAACAAAATCATGATTTTTAATGATCATATAAATATTCATTTGTTAATGATGGGCTTTTTATTAATGTGATTGCACTGTAATTCTGCATGGGTGGTGCTGTGTGTGTTTGTGTGTGTGTGTGTGAGGGGGAGAGAGAGAGAGAGAGACACTGACAGGCTTAAATATGCACTTATGGAAGTGGCAGAGTGGTATATTTTAGTTACCCAGACACATGAACATGATTTTTTTTTGTTTTATTTGTATAATGCATACTGCTTTATTAGATCAGGAACAAAAGAGTTTGCCAAAAACTCTAGGACTCGGGTCTTTCAAATGTTGGCTTAGCAGGCAGTAACAGGATGACCACATGATGCCTCCATACCATTTTCCAAGAGTGTTTGCTACAGCTTTCTTCTTTGGTACAGGTCTTTTTTTTATTAGTTGGAAGAAAATAAATGTTACGGCAACACTTTTTTTTTTATTATTATCTTTTTTTACCCAGCAGAGTAGATCTGGGTTTATTGCTGTCCTTCCTGTTCTTGAATTTGACATTCTGTGGGGTTTTGATTCTCCTGGGCAGTTTGGGAAGTATTTACAATGATGGAAGGAGCAGAGTTTTTGCTGAGAGGAAGCATTTAGTGGAAGGTGTCTTGGAGGATGAACTAACTCCATAACTGCACCACAGAGAATTCACACATTAATGCACAGCAGTCAGGTCTGCACCAATCACAGATTATCCACATACATTATTAATCATGGCTGATTGTCAAAATGCAGATCAGAGATGCTTATCCGTTGATGCTTTAATCCGGAGATGTGTGTAATGTAGTACTATTTCTTATCCGTCGTGTGTGATTACAACCTCTCGCACATGCTCTAAAGAAAATGGAAAAAAATAGGATTGACACTGTGGCGAATTGAGTTGTGAGGTCCAGAAGTCACATTCTTCTGCTTTGCTGATAACATTAAGGAAGAAGTGAAACTGACTCAAGCTTTAAGCAGGTTAGTCTTTCTTGCTAGATTTTGGGCTTGTGACTTCAGCATGAGGTGTGGAGTGATAAACTGCATTTTTTAACGCTATGATGGGCAACTATTCATAGAGGAGAGAACAGCTTTGTCATAAAATGTCGGCTTAATCACCGTGACCCTCCAGGGGATTGATTTTTTTCATACCTGTCCAGAGTCATTTTCTTCCATTCACACCAAGTGTTCCAGGATAAACACGGCTGCTTTGATACGCCTGTGCGCTTTTCTTATAATGACATTTTTATGCACCACACAAAGAAATCCACTTTGTAACGTGCTTGACGTGATTTGCAGCTGCATTAGTGAACTGTTTGTCTTGAACTGAAGTAACATGGCTCAGCAGGAAAGTCTGCCATGACAAAGCATTATGTGGACCTTCATGCATCAAAACTGACCCTTACTATGCATGTGTGAGAACTTGACTGCAGCATTGGCCTACCACTAGACTTGATGCATAACCATGATGCATGCCTGCAGCTTAAGCTGGATTCCCATTCAGAAAAAAAAAAAAAAAAATCACTAACAACGTCCCAAATGGATAGATCCTCAATTTTTCACTATTGATCTGCACTGGAGCACCACAGTCCTTCATGGCAATAACTCTCAGCATTTTCATATTAATACCTTGTTCTCTGACACTTCTGGGGATGACTGTGGGCTCAGTGCAGGAGTAAATAACGAGGCTTTAACAAAACTTTGGGGATACATTAGTTCAAAGGAGAAAGAGACTTGGTTTTCTTCATTCTCTTCAACCCACCAGTGGTCTCCGTAAACCTTTCTTTCAAAATGGATAGAGAGAGAGCTAATGGCTCATCTGTATGAGCATAAAGCCCTGCCTCCTCTTCCCTGCCGGAACCTGGCCCAGTGGGCCATATTGAGCTGTGTACCTGTACAGCAGCGTGCTTTATTTGTTTTGACTGTCTGGTGGCTGAAATTTTGAACACCAGTCTTTCTTGCGCTTTTTAGAGAGCCTCTATTGAATCCTTCCATTCTTTTTTCTCCGTCTTCCCCCATTCTCCTGCTCTGCTGTCTGCCCATCTCGTATCAGGCAGTGCTTTTGTTGATGTAATTCAGTTCCCTATTGTCCATTCTGCCCTCCAGGAATAAAAGGAGACCCCTTGATATTGTGTGTGTGTGTGTGTGTGTGTGTGCAGTGTTTTGCCTGCTGCTATGCCTTGAAGATAGTACTTGTATTTGGATGCAAATTCACGATTGTATGCTTATTGCTCATAAAATAGATCAGTGAAGCATTCATTTGAGCACAGCCTAGATTTTTATTATCCGGTCCTTTTCTTTATGTATTTAAGTTATTAGAGGTACTAGTAATAAGCTCAGCCTTTTTTTGTTTATTTATCCTCTATTTAGTTTCATTGTAACACATGAAAGGGTCTATTACACCTGCAGGAAGAAAAACTTAGAATTTCTCAATATCAACCTATAACATAGGGATTTCATTATAGAGCATGTTTCTTTGCGATTTTTATTTTGGTCGTACCAGTGGATATAATACTTGGGGTTTAATAGTAAAGAAATGGAAATGTAGTTAGTAGACCTGTGCGATTTGTCCACATACACATTCAGTTTTCACAGTTCCTATAATTTTGGAAATTCTATAATTTGCAGCAGTTGTACGAAGGTTTGACGTCACAGGACAGGTTGCTATAGTGATATAACATGGATGTATTTAAAAACATTACATGAGTCCATTACTCACAAATAGCAGGCTGAATGTTAAACTATTTTGTCTATTTAATGTTTCACTTTACCTCATTTCCCATGCTAAATAATTAATCTGTGTTATTTAGTCATTAAATAAATGCATCACTGAATTAATACAGTATTTATATGCAATTAGTTTTTTACTGTTTTGTCGCCATACTTTTATCAAATCTAAATATTCTGCTTTGTAAAGTTCTCATCTCTAACAGGAATGTTTAAGCACTAACCATTTGTAAATCTTATACCGGTTAGTTCAGTGGGAGTATCTCCGCCTGTCTCGTGGAAGATTAGGGTTTAATTCCTCAACAGGGAACCCCATCTACAGGTGCGCACAAGTCAGTGCCAGTTCCAAGCCGGGATAAAAATGGGAATGTTGTGCCAGGAAGGGCATCCGGTGTAAAATCTGTATATGTGGCTCACATGATCCCCGTGGAGCCAAAAGGAAAACATCACCACATGGAGAAAGTTTTACAATTGCTTCCTAACAACAATTCAAGATGGCTAGATTTAAAGTAAGATGATATGAAAACATCATGCATACATACATCTGCAACTTGTGATATGTTGCGGCCTCTACATAAGGTTGTCTTGTGATCAATTTTAAGGGCTTTCCTGGGTATTGATGTTTCATGGCCACGTTCAACTTAAAAAAAAAAACTGATATTGTAGCAGGTGGTATTAGGGGGGAAAAGAGAAGTAGTCATAAAGAAAAAGAAAATTAAACAAATATTTGTGATGCCTCAAGTGTATCTGGGAACAAAAAGCGTTAACATTCACTATACAGAATCAAATAACATAATCATGTCCTTATCAGTTAATCCATCTAATTGCACTGTTGAATATTAATTAAACTGTAGTTTTAATGAGTAGAGATCTGTAATTACATAAACATGGCATTATCGAAACCATTATCTTTACGAAATGATATAAACCGGTAATCAGAAGAACAATAGGTGTGAGATACACTCACTTAGTGTGTGTATCTTGACTCGTTTCTGTTGAACGTTGTTACCGCTTTCCGTAGAGAGAGTTTAGGGCAAATGCACCGGCTTCATTCTATGCTTAATGGATTATTTTACAACGCAATTTGTTGTTTTTAGATAATCATTTAAATATACCTTCGGCAACGTAGTGTTCATACACGTCTTCCCACAAAAAGGGATTATCTAGGCATTTTGGACTTTGAAAAATTAAAGAAGGTTGAATTGAAATGTTCCTATTTGAATCTCTTTTGTAGTGTAATGCATTCCACACCTTCCTTTATTCCAGATGAATTTTGTTATTTCTTTCCCCCTCTCTCTCCTTTGCAGTTTTCCCCAGACAGGTTCCACAGTGCTTTAGAGGGGATGGATTTAATTGCTCTGTGGGGATTGGTTGGTGGTGCTGGGCTCGGCTGTTTAATTAGTGTACCCTGCCGGGATTGGTTTAATGCTTTGTGATCTTGAAATTGTCTGATTGTTCAGCCCTCTGGGGACCCCCTTGCTTTCTCTGTCTTTCTCGCTACCGCTTCCTCTCTATGCTCTTGCTCTCTCTTGCTCCCTTGCATGCGTTCGCTCTCTCGTTCTCTCTCTCTCTCGTGTGCCACCAAGAGCAGCAGGTTTAGTTAAACAGTGCGGTAGGCCTTGCTGAAGAGGGGAAGCACTTTTTCCCATTTTCCCCTGAGGCTTGAGCAGTGGGGTGTAAACATGAGGGTGAGTATGATCACAGCATCTCACTTGGGGGGGCCCTGCTCTTCACTCCCTCTGTCGCTCCCTCTTGAGCTGAAGCCGACTCAAAACTGTCATTCGGGTTACCCATGGCTTCACTGTAGGGACTAGTAAGGGCCTGTGGGATGAGACTTTTTTAACTCAAACAATTTAGTGCAAAATCATCAGTGAGTCTTGACCGTTTTTTTATATTTTTTGTACAGGGAAAATGGAACTAGCATGTAGCCTCTACTACATTTACACAATAATGCATGAGCTGCAGAGCAACTGGCTTGATGTGAGAGGGGCTCCGCTTGGGGGCATGATCAAATGAAATTTTTATAAGCAGCTACATGGACCATACCTTTATTCTGACACTTCTTTTTGCCGTGGAGCAGCGAAGCTGTGGTTCTGTTGGCACCCACTGCTGACTTTTTGAATATAAAAATTGCTATATATTAAATGACACAAATAGTCATGTGCACTTGTGAGAAACAAATGCTACATTGTGTTCAATATTCTTGTATGTACTGTACATATCTCATGGGAGGGGGCAAGTCTTTTACCTTGTGTAATGGCCCCCAAGTTTGGCGTATGTGTAGATATGCCAAAAAATGTATACACATAGGAAAAGAAAAACGTACAGGTTATACATTTTATATATATACAGTACTCCTTATCCTTATATTTTACCTACTTGTTATACTTAGCTGGTAGTAGAGGGAGGATCAATGATGGCACTGCTAATATAACTGGGATGCATGAAGTTCTGTATAAAATCAACATACTGTAGTACTGTAAACTCAGTTTAATGAGAATGTAGTTTGCTTTCAAAATCATAACTGTCTGTAGGCAAAAGTTTGTGCCTATTGCTTTTTCCTGTACCTCAGTTTCCTACAAAATCTTTTTGGTTATGTTTTGAGTGGTAGTGTTTAGCCAGCTGGCACTACAGTGATAATTTGTCCCGCACAAATGCCGTTCTTGATTGAATTCATCATTGTGTCTGCAATATAAGATGTTTTGGTTTATATGTACATGTCTGAAAGCTTAGCGAAACCATATGTTCATGCATCTCCTACAGTGCTCTCTACACTGTCCTTGAGCTCTGTCATATTAATGATCAAAGTGCCACGAGAGGAGACTTTATCTGAGCCTATATTCATCGCCTCTGTATTCATTTCATTACAGTCGTCTGAGGAGCTCTGTTCCATTTCTTGGACTTTTAATAGTCTGACCAGGTCTCTTTGAAATACTATCAGTAGCTTCTGTTTTCAGGATTGCAGGAGAAAGTATGTTCTTTCTGTTAATTTTCACCTTTTTGTAAGTCTAACCTCTGTATAAACCTTTGCCCATGGAAATGGGTGGAAATTATTTGCCATGCTGATTTGGAACAGTCCTAGTGAAAGATGTATGACTTGACACACTCTTTTTCTTTGTGTGTTCACAGAGCCTTGTGTATTTTGTTTCCTATTCACTTGTCTTTCTCGTGTCAACACTTGTACTCATATTAGTTATGCGCTTACTCAGCTGCCTCAGACTGAAAGACAGATGCAAACCAGTGCTTGGTGAAATCCTTAAACAGTATGTTTTTTACTGTTTGAATATATTTTTTAGATTTAAATAAATATATTTACTTTTATAGCTCAAATAAAATTCTAAGTGTGGTCTCTTCTTTCTGGTCACTGACAAAGCTATTCCGATTGTCGTAAGTGCTGATGTGTTTTTTATATTTATTTATTTATTTATATGCACAGTCACCTTGGTGGAATTAGAAGGGGAAATTACATTGTGCATACAAGGAAAAGTGGGTGTGTTTATTCTCTCCATGGCCCGCCACCTGCCCTTGGTTTTGGCTCAGATGCAGCAGAGAGTGTTAAGGTCAACAGTTACAGTACCCAGCATCAAATGCAAATCAAGCATTTCCTCGTGGAGCATAGATACTGGCCAAAGTAGAGGCGAGTGGGTGCTGTGACTTAGTATGCGTGGGTGCTATTCATCTAAGGCCAAAATCATCTGATCTTCATCTGATCATAAGACAACCTATTTTAAAAGGGCAGAAACTTCAGCCTGAATGTTGCCACACAACATTAAATAGTTTTTTTTCCTCCAGTTGATTTTAAAGCTGCCAAGTAAACATGCACCTCAGACACCCCCAAAATGTGTCTCTCGATGTTCCAGATGAAATACCCCACAGATCATGCATTCCTCAAAGCCTCTCTATGTCACTTTGCATTCAAGTAAGCTGTTTGAGTGACTGTAGATTTAAAATGCAAATGAGCTACTGCCACACCCTTCAGTGTTTCGCCTATAAAAGGCAAGGCATGGCGGCCTGTCATGCCTGTATGAAAACCGTTTTATTTAAGTCTAATACAGTTCGATATAGTGTAACAGTCAGACATTTAATGTGGCTACATGGTAATCCCAAATAAGCATACAAGGTAGCTTACTTGTGTTAGACTATATAGAAGTTGTTTTGGTAAGTTGCTGATTAGCTATCTCGCTGAACTTATTCTCTGCATTTACGAACTGTGCAGGGTGTGATTACTATATTGGACAGTTCATGTATGTCTAATGAATGTAGTGTCTCAGCGAACTGGCTTGTATAGTCGATGTTCAGTACTGCTACAGTGTGGCCATCCAGACATGCTTTTTGGCATCCTAATATTGCCATCTTGATATTCTCGCATAAGTTTCTTACCGCAGTATGAACCAATCGAATAGGAAAATCTCCATTCACATTTTTGTATGTACAGTAATCTAAAAAATAAAATATAACTGTTTTTTTTTATACATGCTGTCTTGTGGTGATATGCAAGATCTCCCCCTGGGTTGTTAAAAAAAAAAGTCGGTCAGATGTTTTCAAAGTAAAATAATTATAAATAAATTTTTGTAGATAAGTTTGCTTGGCTTGTATTATGATAAGTAATTTAAAACTGTTAGTTTTATAAGTTATTAGAACTCAAAAATATCTACTTCCAGTAATTGTTGTATGGTATTATAAAGCCTGCTAAATATAAAATTTTTGAATAAAGAATTTGGCCTCTGCAAATCAGCATTAATCTTTAGCACTCATAGAACAATACATATAGGGCTTTATTTCAGTTTTGAAACCTCCCATGCAGTTGTGAAAATCAATAGAACACACCAATTGGCATATTTTCAACCATAGTCATGCCATAGACAAAGTGCTGCTGAAATAACATATGGCTTGGTCTCTCCAAAAGTCTTTGGTTGTTTATTTCTCGCACAACATTTTAGCACACAATACATTCTTCTACCAAAACAGAGTGCAGGAAGCAGGACTTACCTAAATTGGTGGTGAAACAAATATTTAAGGCATTTCCTATTTTCCCTTCTGTTTTTCCACTCGCTATCAGGAAAAATTAGGTTTCATTAGCAACCAATTTACTGTGTAAAATTGTTGTTTTTGTGATGACATCATTAATATTAGCCTGTTTAGCAATATAAAACTTAAAAATGAAATGAGACAGCTGGGTGATTAATGTGGGAGCACTAGGTACCTCTCATCCCTCCCCTCTGAGAGAGCTCGGCCAATCAGCTCTCGCTGTAACCTCTCGCAGCCGGAGGTCTAGAATCACCCGGGGATCGAACTTGCGATCTCCGGATGATAGGGCAAACTCTTTACCACTGCGCCACTCGGAGGCCCGTATACAAACTTTTAAAAAATGTATTAGGTTGAAACTAATGTCCATGTAAAGTTGTATAAGCACAAATGTAACAATTCTTCAAAAACAAAATTTATGTGTGGACTCAAAAGTCATGCATAAAGATGACCAGTCCAGCAACGAAACTACTGGCTATCTACATCAGCAAGATATACACAGCTAGCATTGTAAATATATACATAATAGCAAGCTAAAGTTAAAGAAACCTTAAACAGACATGGGTTAAAACTGAGGGCATTGTTGTGAATTAACACTTCTCTATTCCAAAACAATAGGGCTGCTTTCCAATTGACTAGTAGTGGCCTTCACAATTTATTCAGCCATATTAAGAAAGAAGCGAAACTGCTTACTTCAAAGCGAACTGTGTACAGGTGTAGGGAACAAGTGAACAATGCTTCATCACTTCACTGAAAGATTTATAGTCATTGCCCCAGTGGTAAGAAAAAAAAACAAAAACACATGGAGCTCACATGTATAATTTGTAAGTAATCTATATGGGAATCTCCCATTGCACCACATAACAAAGGTGCTCTATTGGATTAAGGGACAGGACAACAGTTTGAGATGATTTTAGCTTTGTGACATGGCATGTTAACTTGTGGTCATAAAGGGATGGTCATAGTCATCAACACCACCACCACTGTTGAATAAATGCCTAAAATATTGATACAATGCAGAATCCATGCTATTGCCAAATTCTGACCTTATTATCCAAATGTCGCAGCAGAAATCAAGACTCATCAGACCAAGAAATTTTGTCCAAATTTTGGTGATCTCATGCAAATGATAGCCTCATTTTCCTGTTCCTATCTGACAGGAGTGACACCTGGCTTGGGCTTTTTCTGCTGTAGCTCCGCATCAAGTTTTGATGTGTTGTTCATTTAGAGGCTTTTTGGCATACCTTGGTTGTAGTAAGATGTTCTTTGAATTAATGTCACCTTTCTATTTGCTCAAACCAGACTCTCCATTTGTAAGTAATATAAGCTCAAACCAGACTCTCCATTCTACTCTGACCTCTTTTATTGACAATGCAATGGCCCAGAGAACTGATACTTACAGTACTGGTTACTTTTTTTCTTCAGACCATTCCCTGGTGCCCGTCTGGCACCAACAACCATTCCACGTTCAAAGTGACTTAAATCATCTTTCTCTAATGCTTGGTTTGAACTTTAGGAGAGCTGCCATGTGATTGGCATTAACTCATAGATATAAGTGTTAACAGGTGTCCCTAATGAAGTGGCTGGGGAATGTATATTCAGTTTTTTTTTTTGTGTGTGTGTGAAATTTTCATAGTAGTAGCAAAAGGTATCCGAGGTGCTTACATTACCAGGGTAATGTATAGAGAAGGTGATGTCTGCATTTATCACCATGATTGTTTTACATAATGAACAAACTTTTTTGAGCGAAGTTCCCTTAACAGGAAAACAAAAAATTAAAGTACAATGTGAAATGTAATGTAGCATACAGTATATTGCTAGATTTACTGTCGCTAATGAAATCCTTAATTTTGTTCCCCACTCATTTTCAGAATATTTACTGCTGTCCTGATGAAATATTCTGAGAGAACTGTCTTAAAATTCCAGACCAAATTTGGTGCATTCTGACTATTGCATAAAATTACTAGCCAGAGGATTTATACTGCTCTGGGGTGCAGTGCAAGCTGCCATTGTGAGCAAGTTTAAGTTCATGTGGCTATGTTTAACAGGCTAACTTGCTAAACATGCACTAAAATAACTTTAAAAGAGCAACACAATGGCTTCAGGATCTGAATTTGTGTCACAGAAACTCTGAATCCATACTTGAGCTTTGGGGAAATTTGTTAGAATATTTCCACTGTAAATATATGGCAACCACTGTGTCCTCACTTCTTCTGAGGTTGGCAGTGGTAAGAGAATTTTCTGCTATTTTGTTTAGCTAACAACACAGTTCTGCACATGCTTTGTTTTAAGCTGTTTTCAGAGTAGATGTGAATATTGATATAATGCTAGTGATGGGAGAACAGAGAAAAAACATGCAAAATGGTGTATTCTAGAATTTTTAATTAAAATCCACTGACAGTTTTTAGAAAGTTTCACAAAGATTCTAGCATCTTACAATCTTTATATTTTAACCGTACTTATGTACTAGATTTATCTTACTTCAGAGTACAGTACATGAAAATATTATTAACGTTAGCCCCAAAGTGCGACTAAATTAGCTTAACAAACTCAATGTGCTAAATTAGCATTAAGGTAACTTTAAAAAGAATAATTTTTCAGGATCTGAAGTTGTCTCACAGAAGGTCATAATAAATTCATGTAGTATTAAAGCGAACACAGCTTTTAACTGTTGCTCGTTATAAAAGCAGCCCAATGTGGAATGAGTAGCATACACACGTATACCATTTGGAAATGGATAGCTGTCCAGCATCCCTCTGTCAAGGCACAATATCTACTGTTTCTGCTCTCCCTTGGAAAATTTGCCATGTACAAGGGCAAGGAATGGCAGGTACTGATTTCATCTGGCCCCTAACAGGGCGTCACATGATTGCCTTCACCCCCTGTGGTTGGATTTTATTTAACAGAAAAAGCTGTACTGTAACCTAAAACATTTTCTTATTTTGAAATTATTTTGAGATCTGGTCCTGTATCCTTGTTTAGTGTTTTCTTATGAACATAATTAAATTTTCCATTAAAGAAAAGTCCATCAAAAGTCCAGGATTATTACACACTGTGCCACCATGGCATCATGAACTACTACAAAAGCTTGCCTCAGCCATACTGTAGATATGTCTTTGAAAAATATATTGATCCCTTACCTTATCCCCTATCTACTCCAGGAAACACCACAGGACCATGGCTGGTGGATCTCTGTGAAGCAGTAACATGTTATTGTGTCTAGTGCTGGTGCATATATATCAGTGTTTTGTATGATATTGAACACCTCAGTAGGTAAAAAAAATAGTCCTATGGTGAAAACCTGAGCATTGACTGACAGCGCCTAGAGAACAATTACCAGAAACTGTTATTGTAAAAAGAAGAGCTATGGTCTCTACATGATGATGCACGAGATGTCTAAGCAACAGATACAACAAATGCCTTAAGTTTTACTAAACCCATACACTATTTGGGCTGCATTCTGACCAAGGAGATGCAAACTGCCCTAAGTGCCTACAGTATTTGTGCAAGAGTTCATGACTTTATTTATTTTAGATGGCTACAATAAGTGGATAACTGAAATAAAAATTGTAAGAAAAGATCTACTTTGATTGACTAAATGCTATACAACTGTCATTTAAAAATGTCACTCATGTCCCTACAAGTAATCAGTGGAGTAATTATCTCTTTTGTCCTCAAAGCAAAGATTGTCTCCTAATACCTTCAGTGCATTTTGAGCTTCAGTGTTTGCAGCTCGTCTTCCCCTTGAGCTTGGGTTGAAGGTTTTGGCCCAGGATCACCAAGGTGATGGGTCTCACAACAACAGATCTGTTGTCATCAGCTAACGCTTTCCTCCCCCTTCTTACCCCCATTTTTCCAGGAAGAATGCCATGATTACTAAATGCACTGGGGTGGTGGCAGTGGCCCTGGTGGAGCTGTAATTGTCTGTGTAATGATAATGGGTTGAGTGTTGAGTGCTGGATGAAGAGGCTCTAATCACAGGCTGTCGTGTGGGCGAAGCTTTTGACTCTTTTGGTTGTTAACATATTAAATGCAGCCCTGCACATAGTAATTCATTTTGTGCTTAAATATGAATCTTGGACTGTGTTGAGCCCCAGAGAGGTGAGTGAGAGGGCTGTTTTGACCCTGCGACTTGAGGTCACATGAGTGGAGCATAGACATGAAAAGGTATTGGTCCTGTCACAGAATTGTTGTACCATGTTGCGTCCCTCTATAGCTGCATTGCATGTTTAAAGGTGTGTAAAATGGTTAAGTTTAAAGGTAAGCATTTATTTTGTTTCATTTCAGGAAAGGAAAACCTTTTCTTGACTCCGCCAGATTCTAACCTTGAACTTGCAGTTAGTGAGTAGGTGATGTCATTTAACTCAATTCTATTAATGTTTTATTTTGATGTCAACCATGATGTGAATGTCGCTAATATGTGTCTAGTCAGAAGACCTTTACCATCTTTAAATAAAAACAGAAAAATCCTGAGCAATGGCTGGAAAAAAATATGGCATGTAAGGTACTAAGAGAATCTGACCATGGTCAATAGCCCCAGCATTTATGTTTCATCCCCAGCTGGCTCTTCAGGCAGAGGGCAAGAGGAGCGTCTGTCTAGACACGT
>JAOVVB010000032.1:537038-552350 GCA_028570985.1 Heterobranchus longifilis | reverse complement strand
GACATCATTAACCTGCTGTGACCCTGGCTACACTGCTGATGAATTCAGTCTCGCATTTCCTCAGTCCACTAGCCTGGTCTGAAAGACCAACTCTACTGTCTCTGCTCCACCCCCACCTACCCCAGCCACAAATATTCCTTTCCCTCTCCCTCTCCCTGGGGCCCCACTTTAGGGACACCTGACTCTCGTGGCCTGGAAAGTTCAGTACGGTTAGTGGCCCCTACCTCCCTCATGCATAGACCGACAACGAGGTAGCTGTAGCTTTCTCCCAGACTGCTGAATAATTCAGGGTGTCTGGGCCTGTGTCTGGCCAAGGGCCATGAGACGGTATATGTGTGTGTTTGTGTGACTGTGTGTGTGCAGGCTTTGCAAGGATGCATACAGAAGGGCAGGGGTTAATAACAGGTCTACTCCCTCTGTGTCAGCAGCTGCGCCTTCCACATATGAAAGAATCCTGTTCTGTTGATTAGATTTTTTTTCAAAAGGAATCAATTTTTAATCAGCAGAGCATCTGACTATGGTCAATAAGCACGTCGTAGACAAGACAGTTTCTGGACATGATTCTTTATTTACAGGACTGTTTGTCTTTCTACTGTATGCAGATTTCCAGACAGGAAATGGCAATGGCAGCCCTTAGCTTTAGTGCTGAGGACACAACATTGCATTCTAGAAAGCGGTAACTTAAACTAAATTAAATAAAAAATATTACTGTTCAGTGAGTGTTGTGTTGGACTATTCTGGACATTATAAAATATGTGGACTTATAGTTCACGTGTTTTGTTATGGTTATTCTCATATTTACTGTATCTATTATATGTGTAAGTATTGAATACACTTCATGCCATATTTCCATTAGCACAATCATATGCTAGTTGTCCATGAGGAGCTAGTGAGCTGGCAGCCTAACGCTGCCAAAATTTTTTTTTCTTGACCAGTGGTAAGCTGTAACTTTTAAATAATGAGTGAACCACCAACTGATTTCCCTTTTCCATCACTCCTACTATACGTTCTGTACTGGTTATGGGCTAACTGTGTAAACATGCATACTTGTAATGAAATGATGCTGGTGCCGAAGACCTTGAGATGATTCAAGTAATTGTATGAATAGGAGTTTTCGACTGTAAATGGAGCCTATTTCCTATTAACTTAGAGAAACCACTATTAAGGAAGAAATATTGCCTTGATTCCATGGTATAAATCTTGATCGGGCATGCTGAAGAAGAAGAAGGTGGTGTGAAAAAGAATTGCACATCCTGAAATATTTCATCTTTTATAATATGCAATTTGCCATATATAAATATAACATTTTCATTAATTAAAGATTGACACATCATGTGAGTTTTTTTATTATTATTAATTTATTCCTTCTTAGTTACAATTTTTTTCCTGCCTTGGGGGCAGTTGATCCAGAGCACGGGTGCTGTGTGTGGAAGGTTGGAATATACACGGCAGCCTTTTGCAGGGGTACCTACAGTAGGACCAATTTAGCATAGACTGGCATGTTTTTGGTAGGTAAGAGGAAATCGGAGAACCATGAGGAAATCCACTCAACATTTTGTGAACATGGCTTGAACAACTCCATAGAGTGTAACCCAAGCTCTGGCTCAATCCACTAACCTTGAATCTATGAGTTTAGCAGGGATGTCTGCAAAACAAGATACATCCTGTTATCACTTACATCCTAGCAGCTATAAACAATAATTTCAGCATCTTCTGGTAAGATTTATAAGAGGAAATAATAATAAGTTGACTTGGGTCAGCCATGATGGCACTACTTGGGTAGAGAATGTTTAGGGCCTTGCTTAAGGGCCTGAGTCCATTCTCAGTAGCATTCTCAGTGCTATTGAATCTTTTCGGCATTAACTTCTACCTCTTGTTACTTAAGAAACTCTTACCGAACCCCTTAAAAACATCTCAGACATATGGGGTTGGAAGAACAATTGCCTGACCGCGATAGGCAGTTTGTGTCTTTCCAGCATGTAGTTGGTTGCGAGGTCTCTCTCCTTTCATTCTTCTTGCTTATTTCTTGTCTGTAAATAAATAAGCACTTCTTGCTTCTTTCTCAGAACTTTTGTCATCTTGTTAACGTGCCCTACTTTTAACAAAGGGCTGCAATAAATCAGAACACCACTATCCCACTATTTGAAACCCACTTTGGGTAATTAACCAGGATTGTCAGTGACATTAGGCAGAAAAGCCATTTAAGACATTTTGTAGAGAAACTGTAACCGAAACGAAACTAAGCACATCAGGCTGTGTTGATTGACTTGGTAAACTGGCAAGGGTATAAATCATATTCAAGTGAATTTTACATGTTTACCTTCTCGTGTAAGTTTAAAAATAGCAACACCTTTTAAAGCAGAATTATTATTATTATTTTTTTTTTTAAACCAAAGCAGTGACCATATTGAGAATACAGTTTGTGGAGATGGTGCCCCCCTCTGGCTTTTTAGTTGCTCATATGTCTGCCCAAGTTCATTTGTTTCTTAGTCAAAGAAACAAAATGTCTAAGTCAAACTTTCATAGTGTCACTTTTCATTTATTTATTCTCATTTTAAATCGTCTGTTTTCTTTAGCCTTACACCTACATGCCAGTCGTTAGTGTGAATCTCATGCTGCCTTTTTTGACCAAATTTAATTTTTCAATGAAGTAATAAAAAAATGTATTCAAAATTAAGTGCAGAATTAAAAATGGAATTAGTGGAGTTGGCGCCTTCCACAGAATTTTCCAGCACAGTTAGCTGAAGCACTGTTTGACTTGGGCCTCTTTCATATGCACTGTAGTTCTTCAGGGAGTCATTTTGTACCAGTTCAAACAAAACATCTACAAATTATTAGCTTGGTCTACGAGTAATGGCCACGAGGAAGGAGTTCACTTTGAGAATATGGTAGCTGTTCATATTATGACTACTAGGGGCCTATTGCCTACAGTAGGGAGAGACCTCAGGCTGTTTCATGCTTCAGGGCCAAAACAACTTCTTTTCTGATTGACTCCCAGTTCCTTACGATTGCATCATGTAATGAGGTTAAGGAAAGTAGAAAAAAGGACTGAGAGTGGTTCATTATACTTAATGCATGGGCAAATTACATTGCAACAGCATATGAGTCACAGAAACACACAAAACTGTAAGAATATTACATCTTCATTTTTTATTCCTTTAAGGTAATAAGGAAATGCAAATGCTGGGAAATTTGCATGTAAAGGATGCAGTGTGGTGTCTTTGAGAGTGTCTGATAGAAAATATTCATAGACCAAATGCATTTTTTCAATATTGGTTCATTAATATTGTTTTTCAGCAAAAGTTGGTGTCAAAAACAACACTGTAATTCTATAAGAGCACTGACCTACTGATCTTTTCGGCAACTGTGTTTGTTTCTGGACAAATTTGTGAAGCTTTCTTCACTGCAAAATATGTATCCGCTCCATATAAAGGAGGCACAAATTGCAGGTACTAAAATACTTTTTAATAAAATGTTTTTTTTTTAGATTTGCACATTTGTTTGCAAGAATAAATGTATAATTCTAATCTGTTTTCAGTAGATGCTATTCTTAAGGCAGCACCACTAAAAAACCTTTTACAGTTAAGTTAATGAAATAATATTTACAGTGGATATGAAAAAGTTGCAGATTCTTCTGCAGAAAAAGAAACTGAGATGCATCATGTCGGATCTTTTCCACCTTTGATGTGATATAACAGCTAACAAAGTTTAAGTGAAAAACTTTTTTTTTTGGTGAGCTACATTAACATGGGTGCATAAGTGTGCACACCCTTTTATAACGGGGCATGTGACTGCACTCAGAACTAGTCACATTCAAACTCATGTGAAAAAGCAAATATCATACACCTTTCCTCAGTGAAGTCAGTCTGGTTAACTCTGAATTAAGATCAGACATCAAAGGAACTGCATATCTGGAGACTAAATTACATAAACAAACCACTCCTTCAATCCATGTAGCAAAATGTGTTGAGATCAAGCTACTCGCATTTCGGCATAATTTTAAAATATATGTTTGCACAAAACCAAGCACCATACCTGTAGTAAAACATGATGGTGGTAGCATCATGTGCATGCTGTCCTAGTGCTAGTTCCCTTGAGGCTGGGGTTCCAGTCACAATAGAGGGAATCACAGAGAACTCCAAACAGCAGTCTATTTTAGCACAAAATTTGCAGGCCTCTGTTAGACAGCTTAAGATGAGGAGTGATTTCATATTTGAGTAGGCCTGCTGCGTGTACTTTATACAGATGTACGAAGAGCTTCTAGGGGAATATAGTGTGCATTCCTTTTTTAATTTTTTTTTCTTGTAAGCCTTTTAGCTCTGTACCGATAGACATGGAGCCTGGTGAGAGTACATCCAGAGAGGAAGTGCTGCGATCTGGGCTTGGCGTCATGCCACTGACAGCGTCTTATTTACTGTCCAGATGGATGACTCATTTTATGCACCTTATCGTAAAGCATTTGGATTTATGGTAGGTAATGGGACAGAGGTGAATACCCCAGGAGAGGCTCTAATTGAAGTCAAATACTCTTTCTCTTGTGGAAAGCAGGATTAACTCTACATCTAGAGAAAGTAGATGCAAACATGCTGGGAAAAAGTTAATGTTTCTGTCTGACTCATAGATAATAGACAGTCTAATAAATCAAAAGTCAGTAAAAGGGCGGTGCGTTAATGTATAGCTGTTTGGTAGTAAAAAAACGGTGATGGTTGAGTCCTGGTTACCCAGTTTCTTCACTTCTTTCTGTTCTGAAGTTCTGACCCTACCTGAGCTTTAATGTTCACATATCTAAACAAAATTGATTTATGAGATGAAAAAGACATGCTATTGCCAAATATATTTTTCTTTTAAATTGCTGTTTGTTCATTCCTTGTCTTATGGACAATGTCAAAAAAGGTTTTGCAATTATTTTAGCCAATCAAAATATGAGAATGTCCTAGTGAGTGAAGTAAAAAAGAATTAGTGAATAATTGAAGTGGTTCTACCTTTTGCTTTTCTGGATACAGTTTGAACATATGATACTGGTCTTCAAAAAATGAAAAATTGGCGCCATAGATTTAGTTTAAGCAGTCTTCATGTCTGACTTATAGTTTGTGTTCAGTTTCAGAAGAGGCTTATTGAACTTCCTTCCACCACTGTATAGTGGTACATTGGAAATGGCATAAATAATAAGCAATAAACATTTTCTATTGTACTCCTTAGAAAAATTTTTTTTTCTGATTTTGTTCAGTAAGGACTCACATTCATGTTTACTGATGCAGCAAAGTAATAAAGATCACATTCCATTGTGACCCTGTCATTTCATAGCTTGGAGACCTGAGATGGAAGGAGGAGAGGAATATGTGCTTGTTATAATAGTGTTTTTTTTTCTGACAAGTGTACTTCCAAATCTAGCACTGTGTGTGCATGGTGTTGATGGAAAATTAAAATAATGCAAAAAAAAAAAAAATGCATGCTGTTTAATTTGGAAATGATCTGATGTAACAAACTGCTTTAATATCTCTCAGCATACTTGATCAGAGTGGACTTAGCCCTGTCACTTTTTATTAACCTCTGTTGAATTGAGAGAAGGGCTTCACTAATCTGCAATTGTTGTCTCTGGCAGTACAAAACAGACTTGGTAGTTGGTGAGAAAGTAGTGGCATTATAATGGCACAAAGACCTTGGCACTATTTGAGCCTGTTAAATCAAATAATATGTAGCTCTTTCTCTGGGCAGTTGTGCTTGAATAAGTGGTGCATAGTGATGCAATGAGATCCCCACCCCCATTTTCCCTTTTCTGTGGATTAGCACCCTATACACCCCCACACCCCAATGCATTGGTTTGCTTTCCCAAAGGGAATTAGCAATGCAATTAAAACCTAATGACCTTTAAATCAAGGCATATGCCATTCAGTGTCTGTGCATGTGTCCGTGTGTGTGTGTTTGTATGCAAAAGCAGTGGAGATAGAGCGGGTGTGCATATCCACCTTCTATGTGATTGTGTTGCGTAAGTTTGAGCTTGGTGGGCTTTGAGTTCTCTCTTCTTCAAAGAATTTCTCTGTAGCAGATGATCAGTTTTTAAATATACATTGGACATCACCTCTCGTTAGAAGAATTTGTTTCCAATTTGTTCGATTTTTTTTTTTTTGTCTCAGTGCCATGCTATGTTCTACAATTTCCCCACCTTGTGTAGCATTCTCTGTGCAAACTGTGATCTTATTTAAACGTCTTCTCCAGTAGCACTCCAATCCCATAATCATGTTCACACAGTATTATTTGCTTTCTGTAAACTCACTTTCTCTCTTGTTGAATTAATACAGTACCACACACTGAGCGCTTGATTCATCTCATCTTTCAGGTGGAATTACATTGAATTGCTGTTGTACAGACAGCTTCTGTACTCCCAGTCCTACATTGAGTCCTGTAAACAGGAAAGGATGACTGTTCTCAGATCAGCAGCAGTAGGTCTCTTGCTTCCCATGCCTCTTGCTCTTAGCTGTGCAAAAGCAGGCACAATTTAAATGGCAAATTAAACAGCATTTAGTCCACTGCGAGAATGCTGTTTCTCTGTGGCAGCTGATCAGAATTGAGTTTATTAAATTAGACAAAGTTAAGGGGGATCAGGAGGCTTGGCAAAACTGATGAGACAGAGACACCGCCACGTGAATGCAAAAGCTGCTGCTGCATGGTTTCACAAACAGGTTATATATGTTGAGGTGCTACTTCTGAAGCTTCCACACCATGCTCCTTTGCATAAATAATTATTAGCTGAAATCTCCTGTTACCTTTCTTATTCCACTCCTTTTTAATTCTAAGTAGTTTTCCACATCACACCCTGAATAAGGCTAGTATAAGATGATTTGTATTGGCATATTTAAGAATACATGAATTTTACTTATATATTGCCTAATACTGATCATTATATAGTATGTGTGTTTTTTTAATATATTTTTTTTATCTTCATTGTTTTTGTAGCTCTTAATCATGCTAGTGATAACACCCTAGACCCTTGCAGTCATCCTGGTCATCTCTGTCTGCTTCATAAATATTGACACCCTTGTTATGTCTCCATTATTGTTTTCCTGTTATTTGTCATAGACCAGGCTGTGCACTTTACTCTAATATATCTTCTTTCAGTGAGCTTTGAATAAACCTTACAATTTTATCATCTATCTCTACCTGCAGCTCTTCTTCTTCTGCTTCTTCTTCTTCAAGTCCCAACACCTTTATTAAACTTCTGTAATCCATTCTACCAGTAAGGACTCAGAAGTCCCAAGCAATTTGGTTTCCTTCTCAATACCCCAGAGTTCCCTGTTTCAATAATCCAAAAGGTGAAGTATAATGAAGAACTGCAGGCTTGGATGCAAACCAAATACATTCCCAGTGTTTAATATAGAGCGCAAAATAAGCTCAATAAAAGTCAGACTAGTTTCCTGAAGATGTGTGGACATATTTTTTTTCCATGGGAATTTGTAGCAGCACTATCATGTTAGAGTTGATGTTAATAGGTTATAAGCAGTGGCCATCGGCTCTCTTGCCCACGTTTGGTCATGCTCTACTTCCTCGGATAAGGTCCTGCAGGAGGTCTTTGCCATTACAGGAGTCATTTGCTTCTTCCACTGTAATGCCTGGGAAATGGGGACAAGAGTGTGCACATCCCTGTGAGTGGTGTGTGTGTGTGTGTGTGTGTGTGTGTGTTTTGGAAGGCATGTACTAAAAGGAGGAGAGTGTCAAAGGCTAATTTCCAGAGCTGCTCCTGGGTTGCCATCTCTCATTGCAGGGTGAGCGGCTTGCGTGTTGTCATGGATACTGAAGCATGGCACCCCAGAGAAGGCAAGCGGGGGACAAATGGCCGCCTTCCTTATAGGATTCCTGTCGGCCAGCCTCTGATAGATGGCCTTGATGGGCCATTTGTCATACTGTAATTGTTCCAGCAAACACGGAATACCCACTAGTATAAACAGTGGTGTGCAGCGTTGCTAATAAAGTGGAGTACCAGTGGAAGGAAACGGTGATACACTGTTGCCCTTGGTTAAAGAGACAATGCCTCTTTTGTTCTGGCCCTTGTGCTGATTGGACCACAGGAGGGGGTAAAAGAAAACATGAAGAGAGAGAAAAAGGCAATCATAGAGAATACTGCCATTACTCATCAGTATTGACATGACCAAGTGTGGAACCAACAGTGATGGTCCTTTGAACAACAGTAGCAGTTTTGGGAGTGATTTATTTTATTTTTCTTCAGTTTGGCAGCGGAAAATCCTAGAAGTGAGCCGGTCAACAGGCTGTAGGGAAACAGAACTAACCCTTAGTATGTGGTTAAGTATTGCTCTACTGTATTACTTTCTGGTAGCCCTCTGCATAAAAAAACTTTTCCTTGCTACCAAGTTCCTGTTTACTTTCACTTGCATTAGCATTAGTTGTATGTCCTCTGAGGTGTTTGAAGATAGTATACACACTCTCTTGACAAACATGGGGTTTCTCCCCATTTTAAAATCTTGATTGATTGGGGAAAACCCACAGGAATTTAGACACGTGAACAGTGTTTCTTTAAGTCCACAATTCCACTGTGATTAGATACCAAAACCTTTAGCATGTGAACAAAGCAGAACAAGTGTACATTGTTCAAAAAATAAAAACCCTTAAAATGAAAATCTACATGTAAAATGCATTTTAAATGCACTGTGGAATTCCAAAATACATTTGAAACACAAAGTATTTAAAATTATTCTTAGATAAGAAAATAACTACAGGAAAAGTTTTTTTATATGTTGCAAAAAAATGTTAAATACGCATTTCATATCAGTTCTGTGTATATCTGATCCCTATCTGTCAAAAGAGAAGAATGCAGGTGCAGGCCCAACTTTAATCAACCATATTGAAAATATAAAACTAACACAAGCAGAAACGGGGTCTAGGCGTGGAAGATCTTAATCTTAAGTTAAACGCTGAAGCTAACATGATTGTGGCAACAAAAAATGCAAGACAAACATGACAGCAACGCAACTAAATATATGAAGTAGTAACAAGACTCGAAACAGGTGATGTAATTCAGTGCTTGTGACTCTGCATGTGACTCATGGTAGATGATGGGAGCTGAAGTCTAGCAGGTCCTGATGCTTTGTGACACAGCCTTCCCCTACACCAGTTAGGGACCAAAACGGACAGTATGCACATGGTCTCCCCTTTGTTTCCTGCCTTGGACATCACTGGCAAGACCACCACATCGGCCTCAGTCTGCAGTCAGTAGAGCGGGCTGATTCTTTGGCCCTCTCTCAAACTGCATTTTGGAGGCCTCCTTGTTGGCCTCCTGCTGTGACTTTGCAAGGGAGGCCTTCTGGAAGAAACCTGACAGCAGCCTGGCTGGAGAAGCCACCTCATCAGCATCTGATGCGAGCCTGGCTAGGGCATGGCATGCAGTGCCATGTGGTTGGGCTTTGACATATTCAGGAAGCTGGGCCATGGGAGCTGGCCTCTTATCCAGGCTGCACTGCTCCAGCCGACACACCATCTCCCCCCGTGTCCTTAGAGGGTTTAGGATCCACCAGGCTTGCCTGTAAAATCTCCACTGCAACAGAAATCTGTTGTGAGGGAAATTCAAACATATTGTACAGTGCCTGAATGTGTTTGTTCATGAGTTTTGTCAGTGGGAGGCAGGCTGTATCAAAGGCTACTTTAGAATACTCGAGACTATCTCAATTTTCCTGCTGCATCGTTGGGAGGTCTTGGGTTTTGTCACGGCATTTAGGAGGGAAGGATGCTGGTGCAGCCATAACTTTAATTATAGACATTGCAAATATAAAACAAACATAAGCCGGAACACAGTTTTGGCTTGGAAGTTAAATCATCACTTAAACATTTTTTCATAGTTAAAAAAATATTTGATGAATAACATTTATATGCAGTGTGCACAGGATTTTGAGGACATTGTTTTGAACAGATTTTGAGGCAGAATTTGGAACATAATAATAATAATAATTATTATTATTATGATTATTATTATTATTATTATTATTATTATTAGTAGTAGTATTAATAGTAGTAGTAATAGTGCTAATATATTCTAATCAGATAATACAATATTGTGATCTATGTATATATTTGAACCTATACCTTTTATAAAAATGAGTTGTCAGTAGTTAGTGCAAATGTACTGTCTCGATTTTGTTAGGTCATTTATCCTCTCTGTGTCATTTCATTTCTTTGTGCCCTTGTATCTCAATTATCCCCTCTCTTGTGGTATGCTGAGAATCTTGAAATAATGGAGTGTGTGTGTGTATGTGTGTGTATGTGTGTGTATGTGTGTGTATGTGTGTGTATGTGTGTGTATGTGTGTGTATGTGTGTGCGCACCTTGTGTCCCATGACTCTTATTTCTGGAAAAAATGTTTGTGTGATAGACTGGCCACCACTGCAGTACAACCTCTCGCATTTGTCCTGACATATTGTGGCCCTGGAGCACTTTACAGTGACCCCTCCTCTCACCTTCTCTTTGACGGACAGTTTAAAGCATCATTAAGTGTAATTACTATTTCAACAGACGAGTCAAGAGAAACTCACATTGGAAGAAATTATTATTCTAAATGGTCCAATTGCTCATCCTACCCCCAAAACACTTTTAAAATGTACCCTTTTTGACTTGTAGCACTTTAGTTGCACACTAGGTATGCTTATTTGCTGTTTATTGTCTATAGTGCTGCATATGGTTTGATAGATTATACAGGATATAGACAGTTTGTGGCCATTTATTAGATACAACTATTTTTAAATATTATTTGTACCACCGTGCTGTTGAGTTGTGGATACATTTTCTAGAACAGAATAGCTCTGACAGTATTTATGTGTTATGTAAGCAATAGATTTTATATTAATATGATCTTTAAGATATTATCATTTCATATATCATATCATATCTCATACACAGGGAGTTGTATGGTGGATGATCGCTATAATGTAAATCTAATAATAATTGGATTTATTTAAAAGCATGTTTTCATTTAACAAAGGAAATCGTATAATCATTATGGTGACGTTTTCTACTAGATGACATTTATGTTACATTTGTTGATGGAATCTTTGTGTGCCTGTGGTGTGTGTTTGTTTTTCACAAGCAGGAGAATTTTCAGGAGGTAAAGCTTTGCAGTTTTTTAGTAAAATGACAAGCTGGAGTTTTGTCTTTTTGTCTGACGAGGGAGCAACTATTTATATCTTCTGTAAATAAGTGATAACAGTAAATTTGGTTAAAACCCACAGTCTTTTGTTAACTCATTAATTAAGTATTGTTCTTAAAATACAGATGTTTTGGTCACCTACAGCAGCACATCCTGTTATGAAAGCAAGGTGCAGCCACACACAGTTTCACGACAAATAATAACCTATTAATAAACTAATAATCTGTCAAAAAACAGATTCCAGTATATTTTTTCCCCAAAAAGTTGACCAACAATCCAAAACCAGGTGGGAAAAATAATACACCTTTCCTACTTCCACAATTATTTAGAGCAATTAGCAGTGAGGTCTTGATTTGATAATTATTAAGTATGGTTATCTCTATAAAAGCATGAATTTTGTCAGTTTGTTGTCATGCCAGAAGCAAAGAATATCAGCTGTAACCTCAGAGAAGCTGTTGCTCACAATTCAATATTTACATTCTACGATGAAAATGATTGTTTACAAATGTAGAGCCTCCAAGACAGTCATTGTTGGAGTGGCCATCTCATCTAAATTCAGTTTATGGTCCGAGATATGAAGACAAACACAGGAGCTACATCATGTGACCTACAGGCCTCTGTAAGCACATTAAATATTTATGTTCATGACAGCACCATCTGAAAAGCACTGAATAAGTGTGGCTTTTGTGAAAGGGTTGTTGGAAAAAAATACCTCTCCGAAAGGTATTTGACAGCACAATTTAGATTTTTTTAATTTAATCTGAAAAAGAAAACACAAGTTCTGGTGCAATATTTTTTGGACTAATGAAAGATGGATGCCATCCAAGATCTTTTACCATATTTGCTGAAAACCAAAACAAAATGCATCACCAAAAACACCTTATATCAACTCTCAGTCATAGGGGTGGAAGCAATGATCTGGGTCTATTTTGCAATGACGGAACCTGGAAAATTTGCACTCATTCAGGCAGTGTGGAAATCCACTTTAAAGCAGAATTTTTAAAGAAAAATATGAGTCCATCTTTTTAAAAGTTGAATCTGGGTTAAAAGTTGGTCATGCAACTGGACAATGATCTCAAATCGACACTGAATAAAGAATAATGTAGGGCCTTCGAGTGGCGCAGTGGTAAAGTGCTCGCCCTATCATCCGGAGATCGCTGGTTCAATCTCAGCCGTAACCTCTCGCAGCCGGAGGTCTAGAGAGAGCTGATTGGCCGAGCTCTCTCAGAGGGGAGGGATAAGAAGTACTTCGTGCTCCCACATTAATGACGGCTCTACAGCCAATCAGGGGTGTCTGTGAGCTCACGCAAGCGGAAGGAGTGGATAGAAAATCGTTGTGTTAAGGAAAATCCACACCAGAGTGGTGTGTTGTGAAGGAGAGGTGTCCGGAATAACAGTAGAAACTACCCTTATTTTTTAATATACCTGCTACAGTAATGCACTTATCCCAGTGTTTTACTACTGCTTGGATGCCATCAAGGTAGAATGTTTTCTCAGTACGGCCATCCAGGATTGGACTGCTCGCTTCATGTCTGACATGCTGGTCTCCCAGGAAATACTTACAGTAAATAATACTGTAATGAGAGTGATAATGGCCTGGAGGAAGGTCAGGACTGTATGAAGATGTAATAATAACTCCTAGATAGGTCCTGTACTGTGCAAGTGGTGCTCCTGAAGGATTGCGTGTACCGTTCCCACAAACAGATGCATCGCTTCTGCAAGTTGACAAGTTATCCATCTTTTTTTTTTTTCCAAGGATCAGGCGTCCCATACCAGAATAATTGTACAGAGTAACAATATCAAAGATCATATTTCTTATATTATAGAAAAATACAGTAGTGGAAGAATGTGAATCAGCAAATGGGAGAAATAACAATGAGCACAAAAAAGAATAAAAAATACAAACTAATACTAATGAAAAAAAACTGTAATAAAAATAACAAATACTATCATCACCAACATCACTCTTATTGTATGGTCCTGTGTTATGCTCTCAATATACCTCCAAAGAGATAACCATGTGTCTCCAAATTTTTGCAAATGTTGGCTCAGATTATATGTCAGCTTTTCAGGAAGAAGAAAAGTTGAGATCTGAGATCCAAAAATGTAGAGATTGTACCTCTGTTTTAAATCACAGTGACAAAAAGCATTTCTTTGCAACAAAAGGGAACAACCTAAAAACGGTTCTCTGCCGCTGGTCAAAAAACTTTTCTAATTGGTCATAAAGTAAATGTAAACTAGGACTCAAGTCAAAATGTTTATTAAAGATGTTTTTCACAGCGGAATGTCCCGCTTTCCAAAAAGGCTTAATATTGTCAGAGTGCCAACAGAAATGAAGAAAAATGAGTGACATTTAGGAAACATATCTGATCAGTTTGGGTACATTCTGTGATACTGCAGTGGGTGAAGTAAATTCTAGTTTATAATTCATCTCATTTACAGTACAGTAAAAAAAGAACTTTTAGAAGGCATATCACAATGTACAGCCTTCTTTATAATGTTTGTACCATTCAGATGTTTTACTGTGGCCGAGAGTCTCATCACCGTACGGTGCATGAAGTTTTCTGTAAATGTCATTCTCCATCAAGTCAAGTCATCTTGATTTCTGCCTTCATTCATGAGAAATTTTTGGTTCTATTTGACTTGAATTCTTCTTGTACTTTCTTCAAGCTTCTTCAGCTAACCAAAAGAGTATTGCAATATTTTGGGTAGTTCTAGACGCATTTCAAAATGAATGCAAATACTGTAGTATGCATCCCAATTTTATTTTGTGTATCCATCTGTTGTTTCTTATATTTTGCACAGAAAATGCCATGAGCTTTATGAACCAGTTAAAAGCTAGTTAAGCATGGGTCATACAAACAACTTGGCTCAGCTGAGTAATTTACTCATAGTTGAAACCACAAGAAAACCCACATTTCCTCCTGTTGGGAAATGGTCGATGCCATCATCTCAGCAGGCACCCGAGGCTCTAGACCAGCTCCTCCTTGACTCTACATCAATGGCAGTATTTATTATAAAACATTCCCATTGCACTTCTCTCTCGCTCTTTCTTATTCTCCTTTCCCCATTTGGGTGATGATTATACTCTGGATGAGAACAAACAGTATCTCTACTTAATAATTCACATCACTTTCATCTGATATTCAGTTACCATGGGCAATTTAGTAGTTGAATAATTTTGTGAAAAATTCATTTATTATGGCTGCGTGTTATGAGGCGGCGGTGATGGCAGCCAAGAGTGTTAGTGGAGGGGTTTAAATTGCGTCTGTGGAGGGGATCCAGGGGAAGGTAATGTGTTCTAATGTTCTCAGCCATATGCATTGTTTTCAGGGCTCATCAGTTTTACATTGATTCCCACTGAAGTGTTTAATTGCATCATGAATATGATCTAATTCTGTCCTTTTTGCTGAAACCGGCGCACTCGCTGAAAATGATGTACTGCCATGACAGCGCCATATCGGGACATATTTTATATGGAACGTAAATTATAGTGTTAAATTAGCCTGGAAAGATAACTAGCTGGCACAGGGAATGGACCCAACAGTTTAATTTAGTGTCAAAAGGCTGTGAAGGGATAAATCTCTCCTCTCTCTCTAACGCTCTGCCATAATGTCTGGGATTTTACTGGAATAGTTTAACTATATTTTTATTACCTACAGTTTCTTTCCATGTTGCACTTTTTTGTGGGATTTCAGTAACAGGACACAGTTAGAAGGAACAAGTGCAGCATCCTTTTTCAGTCTAATTTTAGAGATGTGCATAGTATATTCCTATAAGTTTAGGATGTTCACACTAACTTTATTAATATTGTCATTGTTATAAGCCAAAATAGTCCATATATCAAGATAATCATATTTTTGATAAGTGAGGTCTCGTACTCTCATATCATTGGTAAGGTTAATGTGTAGAGAAAAATGCAGTTCCTTCATCGTCATATGTTTACTGCTTTTTTTTTTCCCCCCACAGTGAGTGTGAGAGCAGGTAAACGAGTACTGCTTTGAAATGGTTTCTTCAAGCTGGGTTATTCACTAAAGATGAAAGGCATTGAGTGTGCATGGCCGTCTTTTTATTTTGCTTCAGGAGGGAGCATTTTCTCTCTGCTGCCCTGAAAGCTTGGAGTGTTCTACTGAGTGGTTGCCAGGAGTTAAGTTTTCTCTCGCCAG
>JAOVVB010000032.1:474064-489928 GCA_028570985.1 Heterobranchus longifilis | reverse complement strand
CTAGAAGCGTTTTCCTTGCGTTCGTTGGGATTTGAACGCCAAGAAAAAGCTGCATGCAATGTTTTTTTGACGCCGTATAAACGCGCAGCCGGACAAACGCACGTCACCAAAGCCCGTGTGAACATTCTCATTGACTCCTATGTGTAGAAACCACTCCAAAGCTATGCGAATTGTTTAGAGTACACCACCTGTAGGATTAAACACTGTAAAGAAACAATGATGTTTTACCACGTCCAATGCCTCCCAAGTCTCTAAACTAAAGTTTACAATGAGCACGTGTTGATTAGTTGTGGGCATGCGGGTGTGTGCAGCTTCTTACATCAGCACACACTCGCAGTGTTTTGAAACTAGTGTAAGTGTGTGTAATGAGTTGAGTCTGAGACTTATTCGCTCACAGAAAAAAGGCTGATTTTTGATAATATAATGTCATAAAATGCATTTCTGTCACGCCACTCGGAAGCTTGTGCACGCTACAATCAGCTGATCACTGGTCACGGCCGATCCCACTGAAAACCAGCCAATTCTGCTCACTGCACGATTGACCAGTGCATCTTCATTATAAGTATAAAAATAATAAATATTTACACATACAGTATGTAGATACAGTTTTCTACTTGAAGATTATGCTATGCAGTGTATCTTATTATTGTTATTGTTAAACCCATATGTGAACAATGAGTAGCAATTACTATATTTTTTATAAATAAAAGTGTACATATATCTATATAAATAAAAGAGGTTTTGTCTGTACATTAGTCAGAACTCACTCTTTTAATGATATCTTTACATTGATGAACCAGAAACCAGTCTCAGAAAATGTTCTGTCTGTGTGTCTGTCCAGCCAAATGTCATTAAAGTATCACACAAAACTAACTGGAGAGCATTTAATAAACCTTTAGATACTTAGATATCTGCCTAAAGTTTAACCTGCACTATATATAAAATCTAAATGGTGAGTAAAAGCGATGTTATGACCAGTTACCTTGAAATAAGCTACTAATAAGCTACTTGCTCGATGTAAACAAACACCTGCACCAATAGATATTAATTAGAAAAGCTAAACTAAATATTTTTACTGGGTTCAGTTGATATGACTTAGTTGATTAGTTGATGCTGAAGTATATTTTAACGCGCTGCAGTCGTTGTAAGACTTACTAATTAAACTTTATCCAATCTATATTTTCGATTTCTCATCTGTTATTCTCTCTCCGATTACCGAACAGGGAGTTTATTTGGCTAAATACACAAATACAAAATTTTATTTGTTTGTATTAATAAATTATGCAGAGAGTTCTGCCGTACAGAAAGACGGGCAGACATGCACATGGGCTTCAACCTTAACTAATAATATCACTGATTGCATTAAAGCTGATCAGTTTATTTTTAGCTTTATTTTTATCTTTACCTTTTAACTCCTTCTTCAAACTCTTTTTCCGTCAATGACGGGTGCCTTAGCTAGTTAGTAATATTTTTATCACTAGATTAATTAGTGTTCGCAGTTATGCTGCTTGCTGCATGGAATAGCTAATTAGACTGATCAGGTGCAGACTCTTTATAACACCTTGTCTTCCGGTGTCTGAATCATACTATCTTGCTCACATGCGTTTATACTGTACAGTAGGTTCTTGTTTTGTTATCTCGGCATGTGGTGGCTCAGTGCTGATGTAGCAAACAAATGCGATGCCCTGGAAATAGAGGAAAAGTGAGAGACAGCTAGAGTAAAGAAGATAAAAAAAAAGAACAGAGAAACACTATTGCACTCAGACAGGGAAAGCAGGAGACTATTGTATCTGTATCGATTGGTGTAGTGCCTCTCCATTTTAACATGAACTCCATGAAGCAGCAGTGAGCTGGAGTATTGGCAGGCTCTTATCTTTAAAATATTTTAGTGAGCGTGATGCTGGCATTATGGAACTCCAGGGACAACAGCTCTTTACTGTAAATCTAAATCCCCCCACTCTTTCACATTTGCTCTCTCTCCCATATAGTTCTAATCATATTGAATTTCTCCTTTGAGCCACTAACATGTATTAGAAGGTTATAGCATTCATTTTATATTATATCTTAATACAGTACTTAAAAAAAAACAAATTGCTTATTGTTACTTGTAACATAAAATATTCATTAAAATATACTTATTCAGGCTCCTTTTTCATGGTTGACCATATATCCTTTTTTTGCTAACCCAAGTCATTTAGCCTGGTACAATAAGAAGACCTTTTTTTGTTTTATTTTTATTTACATGAACAAAGTAGCATACACTTCCACATCAGACCTACACAATCAAAAAAAGACTTAATTACAGTAAGCTCAAAATGTATTTTACTCTTGTTAAAGATGTGTAAAAGAAAAAGGTATTGAAGTGGTTTTGAGCTTGATTATTAACCTCACGCTAAAAATGAAAGATCTAATTACTGGCATTCATACTGATATGAAGTGATAATCATATTTTTCATTCATATTTTATTTTTGATTAAGATCACATAGTGATCATCTATTACTTTCACAGAAAAATAAATATGAGGTGATGCAAAAGCCTTTTCTTTTTTTTCAACATGGAGAAGATTGGAGAAAACACAATGTAATGAGACAAAAATATAATGACCTTTTCTTTCATGCAGTCACATAATTTTAAGGAGTTTGCTAGCTGTTACAGGAAACTTGACCCAGGTTCAAGGTCAGATTTGACAAAAATAAAGCTTTTTCACAACTGAACCCCAAAGTATGGTGGGGCATTTGTGATGTTTTCCTGAAACGGCTCTGGGACTCTCTGAAATTTATGAAATATCAGAAGATTGTAAATGAAAAGATGGCTCGTTCTGCCAAAAAAGTACAATTGTTAGACATGCTGGCAGGGCAGTGATATAATACATGCAACCAAATCTACAAAGACATGGTTCAGTGACCACCAAATCAAGGTTGTGGCCATCCCTGTCCTCTGACTAATCTCTCCAAGCATTAGAGATTTAATGCTGCTTTGCTAGCAATTTTTTTTTCTTCAGTTTTTCTGTGTGAGATTATAATATATAAACGCTGTACTGTTATTGTATAACCTGCACAACTGGCAGTAGTTACATATGTAGATTTTATTTCTCATTTTGACATGAGACCGGATGTTGGCTCAGGTGTCTCTGCTCCTCCTGTGATACAGGAGAGATTCTTTTAGTTGTGTGAAAAGAGTGATGGAGCTGTATTTTGTGGTCTCAGACGCTCTTTTGCCTAGGTCTCTGCAGGCACAGGTGCCCTCTCCATGGGGCCAGGTGGTGGTGCATTCTGCTCACCCGCTCTCCCCTAACGAAGCTGTAATTGGTTTGAGGCCCCTGTCGAGCTGTGGATATCAGGGTTGCAGGGATTGAGGGAAAAACTGCATACGTGCTGACCTCTGCAGACTCCACTTCAACTTCTAGCACAATGCCTTTGACCACATTTAAAATCACAATATGCTGCTGTAATGTCACGTTGTTGGTCTACGTCTCTAATCAGAGTGAATGTTGATGTGTTTTGTTGTTAGTGCTGATGTTCATACAGTGACTTCACTTACAATAAATGTACATTTGAAATGAATAAAATGTATATTCAGTGTAGATACGTTTTCTTATGTATAGTATAGATGGGAATGTGCCATGAACGTTTTGCATTTTATTGACTATATTCTATACTGTGTTACATGTTCACTTATTTTTCAAAAATGGCAGATTCCTTAGTAATTTAATTTACATTTGTATCATTATTTGTAGGTTGTTGCCTTGATTCAGCGCAGTAAGGAGGCAGAGTCTGCATTTCTGGGAGTTTATAAACAGCTGATAGAAGCCCCAGGTGAGTCACACACCTGCACACATACTGTACAAACAAACATCAACATTAACATTACCCAAGATGGCCATTAAATCTCATTCTCAGTATAATAACTTTAATCTTGGAGATCAGGTAGAAATAGTGCTGTACTGAAGATTTGCTCAATTCTGAAGATGTGTGCGTTTATGCCCTCTCAACACAACACAATTAGGAGAGTGAAACGTTACACGTCCTTGACTGTATGTCATGTTTCCATCTTGGACGCTGTTGATTGCAGTGGACTGTTTAAAGCCTGACTGACGTAGGGCTGCTACAGTTGTTACAGAGAACAAGAGCGTGGTTCTGTAATAGTTGCAAAGAGCTACACACTGTGTGTGTGTGTGTGTGTGTGTGTGTGTGTGTGTTCAGGTAGAAAAAAGAATAAAGAGTAACAGAGAGGGTAGAAGAGGAGCTACAGTATAGAATAAACAAGGATGTCAAATTAGACTGCTCTCTTCAGTGTCATATCATGTATGTGTTAATTGTGACCAGAACAGAGCGCTCTTAACATAATGAATACGCAGGTAATAGACATTGCTGCCCAACATGGCAGTAGTGTGTCAGTTTCATATTTCGTCTTTATTATTTTGTTGCATTTTTTCTGTGTTCAATTGTGTGCAATTTTAATTATATTTTAGGGATTTAGTGCTTGAAGTGAGCCAATGTCTAATTTCAAGTAAGTTTAATGTCCAATACCCAGAAGGCCTCTGTAAAAGAACCATAGCAGAGAGAAACAGGGCCTGCATTGGCAATTTGGGGAAGTAGCAAATACACAGGCAGGAGGCAGAGATAGATTTAAAACAATAATGTTAACAAGAAATAATATAACCTAATATAACATCTAAACTAACTATGTACTAATAATACTTACTAATCTTCTCATTTTATATTATTATACTTCTTTTCTAACCTTAATCAAGTAGAAAACTGTAGAAAACTTTACAAGAGCGTAACCAAAGGTTGATCATAGACACAGAGAGCACAAACAGAGCAAGAAATAAGGAACTTTAATGCAGACAAAGCGTAATGGAAAAGTGCAGAAAGTACATTGCCAAGATTTGCCAAACTAAGTTTAACAGAGACGCTTAGGAAAAGTTATAGAAATAACTTTCAGTTCTGTTTTTTTTTTCCGGACACAGAGCACAGATGGCCAGACTTCCCTTATTTAAAGCTAAAAAACAAAGGAATGATAATCTGTAATCAAATCCATTACTATTCGTTACTACTACAACTAACACTATCACTCTATTACACTACATAAACAAAATTCATCAATGATGGTTGTGTCTATAATTACCAATCCTTATATGTACATGTACATTATCAAACATCATTGTTTAAAATCATACAGGTCGATGATCAAATTATGATTTAAGAATAGAATCAAAATTTTAATGGTCAGTCTTTTAAATCAGGAAAAATAGCAATAATAATAACAATAATAATAATTAAAATAATAAATTCTAATGCAACCAAGCTTTGACAAAATTAATCATATTGATCCTAACCATACTTAAGTTCAATTAATCATTATATGACATGTAATCTTGAGATCATAAAAGAAAAGAAAATTATAATAAAAATTAATAAGTACATTTCCAATAACTTTAGGCATACTAAGGACAGTTGAGACATGACTGTTGGGAAAGGAATATTAAAATAAAAATTTAATTATTACGCATCTCAAAACTTTCTCTGATTTTTTTTTCTCTGAAAATTAAGCCGTCTGCACTAGTGGTCGATATTCTGGTTAGAAAAAGAGGAACAAACCAAACTCTCTTTGAAAAAAGGAAAAAGGAGAGATTTTGGAGGCTCAATAAGACAGCCCCTGAATAAATAATAAATAAAAGATGAGATAAGAGGGGGAAAAGTATGAAATTGGGAGTTACTATAGTACTAGGCTGAACAAATTAACATATATTTATTGAATATTAAATAAAACTTTAATTAAAACAAAGACAAAAAGAGTTATGGACTTTGAGGACTTTGTAGAGGGAACTTTGTGGGGTGTGTGTCTGTCTGACTGGTTCAGAGTTGTCTGTCTACAGTATGTTTGTCTCCAATGAACTTTTTTTTGCTTTTTCTCTACTTAAAGTTGTTTGTTTTTTGGTAAAATCCTCAAAATTTGCCACAACAAGTAGTGAAGATATTTGCTTTGAAATTCGCTCTTTAAAGACAAAGTCTTCGGCTTGTAACTTAATTTGCCACAGCTGCACATGCTGGGAAGAGTCAGTACACATGATCTGGCCCCTGTGTTTGTCAACCCATCAAGACGCATTTCTCATGTCATTTGTAATTCAAATAGTTTCACTTCTTGTTCAAGCCACATACAAGGGCATCATTGATAATTTGTTTGTTGCATATTGAGAAAAGAACTACAGTGGTCCAAGGTGCTGCGAAAGAGTTTGAATGGCTGAAACAATTTTTTAAGAATTCAAATATTTAATACAAACAAACTTTTTCCAAATTTCCAAAACATCAAAATGGTAGAAAATTGTGTTCGTGTGTGTATAAATATATACACTATATGGACAAAAGTATTTGGACAAATCTACAATGATATTGTATCCAAATACATATATTTTAATATGAAGTTGGTCTGAAGTTGGTATCAGCTTCCACTCTTCTTGGAAGGCTGTCCACAAGATTTTGGACAATTCATGCCTATTCATTCTGTAGAGCATTTATGAGGTCAGGCACTGATGTTGGATCAGAAGACCCGGCTCACAATCCTTGTTCCAGTTCATCCCATAGGTGCTCGAAGGGGTTGAGGTCAGGTCGGGGCTCTGTGCGAGCCAGTCAAGTTCTTCCACACGGAACTCATCAAACCATGTCTTTATAATCCTTGCTTTGTGCATTTGGGCACAGTTATGTTGGAATGGAAAAGGGCCTTCCCTAAACTGTTCCCATACTGTAGTATTGTCCAAGATGTCTTGGTATGCTGAAGCATTAAGATTGCTCTTCACTGGGGATAAGGGGACTGACTGAAACACCTGATATCAATAATTAACGGGTTTGGCACACGTGTGCCCGCGCACGCGCACACACACACACACACACACACATGCGCGTGCACATGCAAATATAGCTGTATAAAGTGATACAGTTAAATCATTTTGAGTATTTATGAGTGGTTATTTTATAATTTTCTTAAATGTGACAATATGACAAATAGCATGCCTGAAGATAAAATATACTAGGTAGGCAAAGTTGACTTTGTTTCTTAGTCTTAGTAAAGGAAGCCTCTGCCGTGTGCGTTGTGCATTGCCCCTGCTGTGGATGCTCCACATTTTTTAAAGAGCTAAAGGACGCTCTCAGATTAGTGCGGAGCTTCCACAGTACAGAGGAGCCACAACGCTGAGAGGCCAAGGTCTGTACTTCAAAAGGCCACTCGAACATCCATGAGCCTTGGGCCTTGGATTTGAACAAGGCTGTACAGTGAGAGCCTAGCCTAAAGCTTGACCTGACTAAAGTCCTGTCCTAACAGCAAGGAGTGTGTTTTCATCTGTATCGACCCCTGACAGAACACACCATCTGCAAGGTGAGTCCGTTGTCTACCACGGCCTATTTATCAGACACTCTCTCTGGTCACATGCAAGATCACCTCCCCCCACCAAGTGTGCGAGCAAACACACACACACACACACACACACACCTCTGATTATGGGAAATGGACTTCTCTGTGTGTGTTAAAGGACAGTAACCTGTGGCATTACATAACCTCAATAAACTCTCACACATGCTCATGTGCATTTGCTGTTGAATTTTGCAGCTTACAATCATTCTCCTGTAGTTTTTAATCTCTGACTAATTATTGTAACACAATTATTTGTCTGAAGGTTTTCTCTCATATTGCTCTAGGGATGTCTCCATTATTCTTAGTGGAGTACAAATGAAATTGGTAATATATCTATAAGACTTATCTCCCTTAGTGTCACACACATTATTTAATGTCACGTGTAAGAAAAGAGCAGATAATTACAGAATACAACACGGGGGCATGCTTCTTTACGGAAATGATCAACAACAGGGTGGTTTAGAGCCGTGCTCCCCAACCTGGGGTCCACTCTCCCTCAAGGGGGCGCCAAAGATTATAGAGGGTATGCAAGCCTTTGTCTTCTCTGAGGCTGTAAAGTTGTTGGAATTAGATTTGTACATGTTAAATAAGATCATAATTACACACTTACAGTATAATTAAAAGTCTGCATAGAAAACTATTTTAAAAGATCAATTTATTCTTTTTTGTGTGTATCTGGGCTAGGCTGGAGCGTGGCAGGGTACGAGCTTAGAAACAAGCAGAGGGGAAAAAAAGTAAGGCTCACCAGTTTAAAGCGTCCTATTTTAATTAGGGGTACTGTTTCTACAACAGATTTATTTTCCTACAACAGCATTTCCTGAAGAGTCCCACATCATGCTTTTAACATTTATATTAGCATTTTATGTTATTTTATGGCAATTATAAACAGTTCTTCCTTAACAAGATTTTCTGTTTTCCTCTTGCTTGATATCAAATAAACTGTGACTTGTGATGTTACAGAGAAAATGGAAAGTTCAGGGTCCTCTCACATGAAGACCCTCCCTTACTGACACATATAAAACCCTGACACCCGGGTTATTTATCCATAACTGATTAATAAATATCTTCTTACAGAAAGTTTACCCACATCAACAATTATTTGTTTGTCTTTATTAAATAAGAGCATATGTGCAAAGACTTAAAGCTGAGGACTGTTACCACCTCAGAGTGGATTATGTTCTTATAACAGCATGGTCCTATGTGTGTCCTTCCTCTTGTGTGTTAAATACCTCTCTCCTAAAATAAATCTTTGTAATAAAAAAAAAAATTATTACACATTCTTATGTTCTAAGCTTCGGATTATATGAAGTGTCTACCAAGTCCCTTGTAAACCAACTGTTGCTATAGAAACAAAAGATAACATAACAGAAAAGCCATATTATAATTTATATTACAATCAGTGTTGGTTCACCAGAATTGGTTCTCAAAAACTAATTATCAGTATCTTCTGAGTTCAGAATTCAACAGCACTGTAGTATAATGTAAATTAATCCACACTACAAGAATTGATCAGTTTGCATTATACCTGTACTGTATATGTGATTAGACGAATATTACTGTAGGATATTTCAGCTTATATGTTACAGCTTATATTTATTGCACATTTCGTTGGCATGGTCATGCCAGTTCTTTAAGTTTGTTGCATTTAAGTAACTTCTTACAAACAAAGGCAGTATCCTTAGGATCCACTATTCTGTTGAAAGACTCAGTTATGCCCAAGCCTGGCTGATGTCTTGCAGTTTTGCTTCAGTATTTCCAGACAATTCTTCTTCCTCATAATTCTACCTATTTCATGAAGCGCACCAGACCTGTTTTCAGCGAAACACCTCGCAACCTGATGCTGCCATCCTCATGCATTACAGCTGGCATGCTGTTCTTCACAGCTTATAAATTTTATTTCATCAGACACTCCTTCAAATGTTTGGTGATTATTGGGAGACTTTGCATGTCTATCTTTCAGGCCACAGTGATGAATGAATGTCTTAATGGTAGATGTACTTCGGTATCAGATGCATCTAATTTCTTTACCTCTTTCTTTGTTGTTGTCTCTGGGTTTAATTGAACAATTCAGATCAACAGTCCGTCCAACCATTGGAATTAATTAAGACTTTTTCATATAATTATCTTGCATTATTTTATTTGTCCCAAGAGTTATATGTACAAAAGTTGCTCCTAAATTTCTTGATTGAATTGTTTGGATTTTCCCATGACAACAGATTATTAAAAATAACTCCTAATTAATACATATTGAGCATGTCATTACAATTTCAAGAATTGTCTAGACTTTAAGGAGGCATTCATCTTGGTACAGTATATATACGTGTATTGCCAGGCTGACTCCAAAACCGTTTTTTTTTTTTAAATATTAAAATTTTTTAAATATGTTTGCATTTGAGGTGGAAAATGTTGCAGTTCCTTTATAATCCTACAGGTGCTGTGTTTTAAACTATTCACACATTGGCAGGCAGCACAGCGGCTCGTGTGGTAGGAGCAAATTATTTGCCAAGTTTGTTTAGAATTGACCATCTGATAAAATATAATATTTAATCTGGATATTTATATAATCGTGATATCAGGTGCTCCCTGGTGATTCCCTGGTGAGTGGTAGACTCCATGCGGGCTGCATCAGGATATTTTTGTATTTACTAGTGCTTGAGGACAGTGTTAATTTTTTTGTCCTTTGTTGTACACGATAGGGTTCTCCTCCGCTTTAGGGTTCTCCTCCGCTTTAGGGTTCTCCTCCGCTTTAGGGTTCTCCTCCACTTTAGTGTCTCACATCAACAGAAATCTAGCCCTCTGTGATGGTTCCCCATTTTCATTCTAATGCTTGACTTTACTTGATTTGTTAGCAATTGTTTAATCCCCAGCTGCTCAACTAAGGATAATTACAAAACACAAATGTAAAACAGATGTTCACAATTTAAAAGTGTACATGTGTTTATTGAGACAAAGTGCATCTTGGATATAAAATGGCAGAGGAACGAGAGCAGTGGTCATCATCTCTTTCTCTCTGGGTTTAAGTCAATAACTTTAAGTTCTAATATAAACAATTTCAATCTTTAGAGGTCCTAGTGCTAGTCCTAGTGCTGGTCCTAGTGTCAGGCTTTGTACCACACCTCTCTTCCTGTCATGAGAATTTTTCACCGCTCACTTATGGCCCTGCAGTTATGTCTCACATCTGTTTTCAGATCCCACTTTTCTGTAAAAATCAGAGCGGATGCATTAAAATGCTCTATCGCCACCTCTGCCTTTCTTTCTTAGAGAACTGGAGGATAGAGACAATCTGTCACTCAAAGCTATGCAGGAAAGGTTGTTTTTTTTTTTTTTTTTTTTTTTTTGTAGCTGCCTTACCTGGAGAGACTTGACTGTGCTGTTGCCTGGAGCATAGCCGTAAGACAGGCACTGCAGGTGTTAGCTTTGCTGCTCCCTGTGTTTTTATGGGTTTCCATCCCCAAGAGGCTATTTCTTTCTTTCACTTTGCGTTCCCTGCGGCTCTCTCAGGTTTTATACCAGTCGAGGGTTTTGTATATTCAGGAAGCAAGCATTGAGACGGTAGTAAGGGGTAAGTTTGAATGGAAACAACTACTTCTGAGTATTGATGCTGGTCAGAGACTGGCTGGCTGATGAAACAATAAAAAAATGGACTTGAAACACCAGTGTTACACTGCTGGCTAGTGGTGACCAAAGGTATTACTGATGAAGTGTGCAGACAAGCAAACAGGAATTTGAATTTGATTTCACTATTAGGCTGTATTAAATCAAAAATCACGAAAAACCATTTGCCCTTGTTAGTCCTTGTTAGATTTGATGGCCATTTAAGTAGGAGACCTTTTTTTAACTTGATTTGTGAATGTGATTATGGAAAGCTCTAATAGAACCAGCATGACAATCAGAAAGTGAGCCAGACTAGTCCAAGCCATAAATTATTGATTAATTTGGTTGGTTGATTGATTTACCAATTGTGCTTTTAGCTTTTTATATTTCAAAGAATTTGTCTTAGATGATTTTAGTTTTACTTGATATTGTCCACATTTCATCAGTATTTCCGAATTTTCCTGGTATCATTGTGTTCATAAATGGCCTTTCTAGAGGATATTTCATCATACAATATCAAATTTAAAGACCTGTGTGTGCACGCAGGCTTGCGTGTGTGTGTGTGTGTGTGTGTGTGTGTGTATGTGTGTTGGTGGTGTGAGTGGAGAATGAATGGTGAATGAGGGCTCTCTGGATGGGTGGAGATTATGTGCTGGTGATTAATAAGAGCAGTAATAAACAAAAGGCCCAGGAGATGTTTGAGGTGCTTAATAATGCATTATGTTCATAAAAGCACTGGCCTACCCAATAGATCCCTGTGGAGGAAAAACCCAACAGAGATCATACTGGAGTCTGTGTATGTGTGTGTACGCAGTAAGAAAGTGTCAGGAAGAACAAAAAAGCTCATATAGTTATAGTCGTGTCTGTATATTTACTTTTACAACAACACAAAATGAAAGGGTTGTATTATTTATGTGGAAACATATAGCAGTTTTCTAGAAATGCATAAAATAAAATATGTTTTCTACACATAGTATGACTGCACAACAGTTCCTGCTATTCATTATCACCCAGATGAGGATGGGTTCCCTGCTGAGTTTGGTTCCTCTCCAGGTTTTGCCATCTCAGGGAGTTTTTCCTTGCCACTGTTGCCATCGGCTTGCTCATCAGGGACTATCTGATCATTTTGATTCACATTTTTCACATTATGTACACAATTCCATTATATTGTTTTGATTCTGTAAAGCTGCTTTGCGACAATGATCATTGTTAAAAGCGCTATACAAATAAAATAGAATTGAATTGTAAATGTATATATTATATTTGTAAATAGACGGTGCATGCACATACATTCTAAGATAATAAGATAATTGCTACAATTCAGTGTTCCACCTTCATGCCAAGATTCCACCCTAATGCTATTAACAGGTACACATAACAGTCACTTCTTACAGCATCACTGTTTGTCTCGTGTTAGCTTAAGACATATGGGGTTTTATCTTAGCAGTGGCCTTCATGTAATATTTTGATCAGCTTTCAAAAGAACCACTTGCTCTTACTCGCCCTTGCCGCCTGCTTGCTTTCCCTCTTTTTATCCAGAAGCTTTTATAGAGACAGCAGATCTCAGTCAAATCCCACGCATCTGTGACAATGCATTTCTTTCAAGACTCTTTCATAGGTGATGTGTATTGATGTAAGCCAGACTCTTGTCCTTCAGTCTGCTACCGTAACAAAAAGGCTTTGTGAGAAAGTTTGTCTTTTAATGCATGCAGCCAAAAGAAACACACATCTCTCTCTCTCTTTCTCTCTCACACACACACATGCAAAAGTGCTTTAATATACTCACTGAATATCAAATGTGCAGAGTGAAGCCATTCCACCTAAATGGAATAAAAGAATGACCTCCTCTGTGTAATTCAGGGGAACGTTTAAGACGTCACTTTTTTCCTGGTTAGATTTGCGAACAAGCAGTTTGGATGATGAATGTCAGTTGAATGAACTGGAATGCTTTGTCAAAAGCTGAACTTGGTTCCTGAGTGAAAGTTTTTCCCAGTGCAAAGGTATGTCATCATGATGTTATTTGAACCTGGATCTAAATTTGGCATCCAGTGAGCGAAAACTAAAAAGACATCTATGGTTTCTGCGCCACTGTGTGCAGGTTTCATTAAATGAAAAAAAAAAAAAAAGATATTATGACAATAAGATTGTCTCCAAAGATGTCCAGATATCGTCGCTACTATGAAGCAGGGGGCTGAGTTTAAAGCACACGGTGATTTTTTTTTTTTTCCCTGCACAGCTCATGATGTCCTTGGTGATGAACTCATTAGTTATATCAGATATGTTGTTCTTAGGGGAAAGTTTGAAAGCTTCAGGGAGGTAGGTATGTACCAGAACAACTGCAACTGCCACCCAGACTGCAGTAGAGCATGTCACCCAGAGACAACAGGAAGTTGTTTCCTTCTATTGACACACAACTGCATGTACAGTTCTGTACAGAAAGATGAACATATGCTTTTGGACCATTAATGGCCACTTGATGAAAAAATTAAAACACACACACACACAAAATAGTTGGTGGATTTGGAGTGTGAGTAAGGAAAAAAGACCCTTGAAGCACAGCCTTGTAAATTAATTTGTTCATGTTGTACGATGGGTGCACAGCTGGCCTCATTAGCATGCACACAACAAATAATTATAGTGAGGGCTTTTTTCCAGCCTTCGCTGGGCTAATGGGCTTGCTGGGTTAATTATGTCAGAGCGTAATTACCGAGGGGCCTGAGAGACGCTGTGCTGCCCCCCACCGCGTCTGCGCTAGCTAATGACAGTGTAGCACTGACAGGGCTAAGACGGACTGCCCTGGCACACCTGCTCCTCTTGCTATGCCATGTCACGCAGCGCTGGGCCACCTAGTCCGGCTTCCCCCTCACCTCTGCAACTCTGAGCACAGCCATGCTCATCTGCACTCAAGTGTAAGCTAGAAATTGTAGGATGTTGCATCATGCATACAGAACAAAGGGGTTGGAAAGATGATGCTCCAAGTGCCTTTTACCAAGCAGCCTCTTATTAAAAAAAACTCCTAATTCAATTTAAGCAGAAGACAAATGCACAAAAGTTAGTTACTGGGGCATGTAAGGCACTGCATAAGAATCATTCTGGAAGTTGTGAAGCTTTTGATATGTAGATGAGAAATCAGTAGGTTTCTTAGTAACATTTTGTCAATCTACACATTTATTACACATTCAGTGTTATTGAGTTCAAAGGTAACAGTGGCTTTAACGGCCACGCAAATAACAAGTACTTTAATGGCAGGTGGATGCGGTTAAGTAGAAGCCCAAAGCTTTCGCTGGAGCTCGCCATGAAGTTTTGTATTTTTGTATTTCTCTGATGGCTAGTTTTCATGTCTCCTAGTTTGTCATTTTGTTGGATCCTGTTTATTCCTTCCTTCATGATCAGACAAGGGTTAAGGATAACTGAACTGTGCTGCCCAAGGAGAAGTCAGACTTGCACATCAACCCTAGGAATTAACCAGGAATTATCCACAACACTGATCTGCTTCCTTTTTATTACATATTTCAGAAAGTAGTACGTTCAGAAAAAGGGCCAAGAGACACCAGCCAAAGCACCCATTCCAAACATCAGTAAAGCTGGGGAAAGGGTACTCCTCAACCAATTTGTGTCACGACATGACTTTGTGTCATGGTACTGGACAGGTTGGCATGAGTACTCCAGTGTCACTGGGACTCCCTCACGCATCGTGTGTGGACGGACTGCAAGCTAAAATACAACGCTGATGATTGAGATCAAAGGAGGACGACCAATGTGGTCCAGGCCAAGTAGTCTCCCCAGCGACTGTGAGCAGGAAAAGCATCTTAGAATGCATATTACACCAGAATCATATGTACACCATATCACAGCAGAAGGCCAGGTCCCAGCCTCGTAAGCCAAGAAATTTTTTACAGCCAAGAAAAAGCCATTGCTGTGATTCCTTACAACCACCATATCCCTATGTGCATATGGACTTTCAGCCTTACAATAATATGATGCATTGTTTCATAAAGCCTCAGAATGATTAGTTACTGTAACCTCAGGGCATACATGTAATTGAGCATAACAAAGTTGGGCGCTGATTTTAAAATGGACAGCGCACTTACATGGACAATAAAAGGACAAACTCATTAAGGGTAATCACTGGTCTGGTGTGTCCTACTTCACAGCAGAGGGCTGGGCCTGGTGGAGAGACTCTTGCTAAGAAGTCATTAGTGTGTTTAATTAAGGCAGGAAATGATTAGAGGTGATAGAATAGGTTTGACACTCTCTAATAGTTTGTGTAATCAACGTAAATAAACTTTGAGTAGGGGAAGTGATTATTGACATTTCAGACCATTTCATGGTCACGCCAAAATTGGATTAAGAGAAAGCACATAGTAATGAGAACTGCAATGAATTGAGTATTTCCTTAATTTGAAATTTTAGTAATTTGAAGGCTCTCATCAAGTCCTATTAAAAAGGAAGACAAACTACAAGGCTGATTTGTGTTGAAAAATGTGCACTTATGTGTGTTGTGAGGAAATGTAGCAGGCATGAACTTTAAAAGCGGTAATCAACAGGCCAACATAATTAAAATAAAAAAAGAGAGTCAGAAAGCGATGTATGTGTTTTTATAAGAACTCATTCAAAAATAGGCTTTCGTTCCAGTGCAGTGTAGTAAACTGATTTAGTCTTCTTAAAATATTTTGTAAGAACCTTAGACAATGATGTTTAGTGCTTTACCTGTTTCCCCACCATGCTTGTGTGTGTTTTTTTTTTTTTTTTTTTGCAAAAAATGCCCATAAGGATTGAAATATCTGCCGGTTTTGACTTTAAAGGCAGTTTTTTTCAAGGCTGCAGAATTCTTTATTTAAGAAAAAGATGCAGATATT
>JAOVVB010000032.1:450566-468486 GCA_028570985.1 Heterobranchus longifilis | reverse complement strand
GTGTGTGTGTGTGTGTGTGTGTGTGTGTGTGTGTGTGTGTGTGTGTGTGTGTGTGTGTGTGTGTGTGTGTCAGACCCCGCTCCGGTGCTGGAAGCCTCCCACTCACTGGAGGAACGTCTCACCCAGCTACAAAGTTCTTCAGACAGTGAGGTTCTGGTCAGTGAGATCTCAGGGCACTGGAGAAGACATCTGGAGTGCCTTAACAGTGCAGGTCAGCTTTCTCTTCAACATTCCCACCAAAACACTTTACATTGAGCTCCAATCAGCGTTCAAATAACTTGTACAGCCCAAAGATTTAATTAGGAGCTAGTGTATAGCTCACCGACAAATAAAAATGTATTGGGCAAATAATTTTCTTTTGCACTTTCAATGGTTTTCTCTGATCATTTGACACATTTTATTAAAAGATGTATAGCTCTTTGGACTCATATTAGTTAAAAAGACATGCAGGTAAAATACAGCAATAATCTGTTAGAGAGCTGATCTGTGCAGAGAAAAACTGGTAGAGATAAAATATGTGCGCAGTGTAGGAGACTGTGATATTAGACGTGAGCTTCAAGGCAGAAATGTTCTTCAACAAGAAAATAAGTTGTTTGCGTATTAATTTATTCAAGGTACTGTATTTGTTATGATTTTAAGGCACCAGCATTTATTTCAGTCATATTGATCCTTGTAAGGAATAGAGGACAAGTCAATGTGCAACACTACAGAGCTTCTAATTTATTTTATTTACATGACATTTAAAAGCACAGTCTGTAACTTTTGCTAGTTAAGGACTTGAGTGATCTCTTGGTTAGAAACATTCTCATTTTGTTCCCCTGCATGGATTAATCTTATGTTAAGTCAATAAATGTTCAAGGACTTGTGAAGATCTGATTAAAAATAAAAACAATAATAAAATAGTAATTTAATTATGTGATTCCTAATTATTGGTGTTCCCACAGCTCTCTGCACATCCGTGGTAGGCAAGTCTGATTCATAAGTATTTGGACAACAGCTCATTTTTCTGTAGATTTGTCTCTGTGCACTACAAAATTGATTTGAAATGAAGTAACCAAGATAATATTGAATACAATATATTGCATCAATTATGTAGGAATTACTGTAATTTTTTTTATTGTCCCTTCATTTCTACAGACTCGAAGGTATTTGAACAGTTAACAGAAGCAGTTTCATGGTCAGTTGTGGCCTGTTTCCTTATTATTTGATGACAGATTAAGGTGGTTAAACGCTCTAGAGGTGACTCCAAGTGTTAAATTTGCATTTGGTAGCTGTTCATGGGGACGCTCAAAATGAAGTCCAAAGGTGTCCAAGTATATGAAGGAAACCACCATCAGGCTGAAATAGAAAAACACCTGTTTAGAAGGATAGCAGAAACTTTAGGAGTGGCCAGATCAACAATTTAAAAAAAAAGGGAATGCAAAACAGGCTCAGCAACACCAAAAGGAATGATCACAGAATTCCATCCAAATATCACAAATAATGCTTATATTTTCATTTATGTTAGTTTGTTCAATCACTTTTGATTGTGTGAAAATGGAGGGCCTTTATAAGAATGGCTGCGATTCCAAAGCGATGCAATCTTTTGTTAAATATTTTGTTTTGTTTGTTAAATTAAAGCTGAAACCCTTCAAAACCTGGATTCCTATCAAAATAGTGGACCAGACTTTATGTAGCTGATGAAGAAACTTACAAACCTGATCCAAATCAACAAAACAGGAAATATAATCATAACCTCGTAGCAAATTGTATGAATAATAACAACAGAGGTATTCTGTTATCATTTACAGTAACTCTGTCATGGTCTCTCTGACAGAAAGTGTAGCAGAAAGCCCAGTAAGCTTACACAGAGTAGAAGTCTCAGAACAACTGCCCCATATGATGACCCCAAACAGCACACAGAGCCTCCAAGATGGTGGCCTACCCCTTCCCAACCACCAGGGCCTGGAGGAACGGTATGTAAAGAAGAAAAATGTATTAATGTCTTTGCAGAAATATGTGTCACATGTACAGTAGTACTTTTCTTTCTGTAAAATAACTTTATGCTGTACCTCACACCTAATACTTTTATTTTTATACTGTGGCATGTTTTACCATTTGGTTCAATGCACTTGTTTCCTCAGGGAAGCAGATGAACCAGATGTTCTGCATGTCAGACTGGCTCAGGCTGAAGACAGAATCAAAACTCTCCAGTCAGGTAAGTATTCATTTAAACCATAAACTGTACAGGACTGTAGCTTGATAATATATGAAAAAGCAAGAAACTAACCTATTCTGTTTGTTTGTAGAACTGAGCAAAGCCCAGTCAGAACTACAGGAGCTAAAGTGCAAATACTACAAGGAAATTGCTGCCAAGTAGGTCTTTACTTGAAGACTGTTGTAACAAACACTTTTCTTTTTCTCTGTCCTTATGCCCAGTGCGAGATGTCATTAATGTTATCTCCGTTGTGTTGAAATGTCTAGCCAGGGGGAAAGAGAAGCACTTTCAAGTCAGTTCAAAATCTTCAATACGTGTCAGCTGGATTGAGAACTTGAGTGTAAAGGACAAAGATATGATATATGATTTATGTGATTTTTAGAATTGTCAATATTGACATTTTAATCATATGACCAAGTTTCACCCTAATGGCTTCTCATAATCGCAGCGCGGTTACCCGGCTGTGTTTGATAATGGAATATTTAACACAGATAATAAGACTGAGGAACCATCGCCAGGCTCTTGTTGGTTTTTGGATCTGAGGATCCGGGTTCAGGCCCTGCTATCGGTGGGTTTGCCACACCCGACACTACCCATCCATTGCATGCACTGTCGGTACCATTCGAGAGATTTTAATTTAACATTTGTTAAATGTTAATGTTTGAGATATTATAAAATCAGTTGTGGGAAAATGGAGGGGCTAAAAATTTTCCTACTCATCAAACCACTGAGGTAGCACTTGTGCCCTTAGGACAAGGTGCGGGCATTCTGGAAGCGACCCTGTTTCATCATGGAACAAAGGTGGTCAATTAAAATATCTTTGTATTGATTTTCAGTGACTCCAAACCATGTCAGCCATCTGTCCCCAAAAGCATAACAAATGAATAATTCTGTAACATGTGCATTTCTTGTCAGTTCTGTCATATGCATACCATTCTAAACTTTGTAAATTTTACAAATCTACTGTCCCTGTGTATTTTCCCAAACGAAGGAAGGTCCCAAACCATATACTACCAGTCAAAAGTTTGCACACACCTTCTGGTTCAGTGGTTTTTCTTTATTTATAATTATTTTCAACATATAATTCATTATATCATTAATATAATTAACATTAATACTGAACACACCAAAACTATAAAAGAACATGTACTCTATGCAATTATGTAGTGAACAAAAAAACTGTTAAACAACCCAGACTACCTATATTTAGCTTTGATGACTGCTTGGCACACTCCCATTAAATTCATGAGGGAGTCAGCTGAAATAGTTTTCACTTCACAGCTGTGCCTTGTCAAGAGTTAATTTATGACATTTGTTGCCTTCTTATGCATATGTGCTTTAGACCATCAGTTGTCTTGTTCAGAGGAAGGGTGAGTACAGAGTTAATAGCCCTATTAGTGCTACTACAACTATCATACAAATCATTATTATGGCAAGAAACACTCAGTTAACTAAAGGGAAGACGGTACATCATTACTTTAAAAAAGAAAGGTCAGCCAGTCTGAAAAAACTCAGAACTTTAAAAGTCTCTCCAAGTGCAGTCGCCAAAACCATTAAACGCTACGATGAAACTGGCTCTCATAAGGACTGTCCCAACAAAAGGAAGTGCACAAGCTACTTCTGCTGCAGAGGATAGGTTTATTCGAATGACCAGCTTTAGAAAAAGACGATTTACAGCGCCTGCGATTAGAGCCCACATAAATTCTTCTCGAAATTCATATACATCCGCTGGTCAGAGGAGACTGTGTGAGTCAAGCTTTCATGGTCAAATTGTGGCAAAGAAACCATTACTTCGGAAGAACAACAAGCTAAAGAGACTTGCTTGGGCCAAACAACACAAGGGATAGACATCACATCATTGGAAAACTGTCCTTTGGTCTGATTTGTTTTCCAACAGGACAATAACTTCGAACACTCCACTAGGTTATCTAGAGCCCAAAGTGTACAAAGCTGTCATCAAAGCAAAAGGTATTTACTTTTCAAAATACTTTCAAAATATTTGTTGTCAATTTTTTTTATGAATAATATACAATTTTGAAAGCAGTACAAATAAAGAAAATCCATTGAATAAGAGGGTGTGTCCAAACTTTTGACTGGTAGTGTATAATCATGTATTATATTTTCAACATGATCCAGTATCAGCTGGTATAGCTGGTTTGTTTACTGATAAGTGACAAACTAGTGCAGGTAGTATGAACAGTTGCTGTTTGTCTTTCTTGCCTTGAAAAACCTTAAGAAGAACTGCTCTGTTAACAGATTGCGTTATCATAAAATTGGCCTTAACATAATCCAAAACAGTCTCTAGCTCGCACGGTGAATGAGCCTGAAACTTTTAAAATTTTCAAGCCAGTCAGGTGGAATCAGAAAAAAAGTCTATATTTACTTTTGCTGTAGAAGACCCAGATGCTCAACTCCAGGACATCTGTTTTCAGATCTAACGTACTGTACAGTGTGCCTTTGGTTGAATTGTGAATGCTTTCTCTTACCTCTCTGTGATGTGAGGACTATGCTACTTTGCTGAAGTGTTTCTGTTATTGGCTGTCACCCTGCTGCTGCATAAACATTAGTGATCTCAGAGCTCATCCTGGTAGTTTAACAAACTCATTAGCATAGACAATTATTTACTCTTTACTTATTTATGAGTAATGTGGTACTGTGTTTAATACAGTATGTGGTATGGAGTCTTTTTGTGAAGAATATCTTTCTGGCTTCATGCTTATACAAATGCACTGTAATTTTCATTAGTATAGACACTTATTTACCAGGGACAGAAGGAAAAAGTCATATTTAATCTGGATTTTGTGCAATACTGTGTCTTCATAGTCTTTATTATACAACAACTTAAAGCCCTTACACTTGCATTAAATAAACTGTAATATAGAGAGCGTTTTTATTTAGGAGAACCTCTGAGGTTTATGTATTTAATCAAACTTTCAGCCTCATTATTCAGCCTCTCCACCTTTTGAAAATCAGCTCCCTGATGACTGAGAGGAAACTGTTGAACTTCAAACAAATCTTATGAATAATCTCCCCAAGACGCTATTCAAATGAGTGCTCTGATTGTTAGGACTGTGTAGGCATGTTGAGATATGATGTCAAATAATATGCAATAGATGTGACTCATTCTGTTTTAATGATGGGATACCTTCTCCCTTTTTTTTTTTTTTTTTTTTAGATTTCATAGACTTTCTAATTCTTGTAACAAAGACAACTTGGACATATCATGCGAGTGTGTGTGTTTGTTTCTCACTCGGGTTGGGGCCGTTCGGTAAGCATATCAAGGTGTGGCGGATGCATCAAGCAATAATTCCTTTAATTCATTTAAAAGTTAATGTTTGGCCATGTGTAGAAATTATCTAAAAAAGACTTTTATAAAGCAATATCCAAACACTTGCAACAAAGTACACTGTACTAAATAGCATCAGTTGTTTTGTGATCACATTACTGCCTGGGAGCTGTAGCTCATTAGCACCGCCCAGCATCACGAGAGTGTATAGCTAGCCTGGAAAAGGATCAAAATAAAAAAAATTGATGGACAGTTTCTCCTGGACGTGTTTCGTTTTGTACCATCATGTCATTGAAAATTACGACATCATTGGGATTAAATATACTAATACTTTTATAAAATATAAAAGATGTTTTGGTCAGAAGTCATACTGATTGTCAATATTTGTTATCTTCCCCATTTACAGTAATTTACAGTATTTACAGTAAATAGACATTGTATATTGTGTCTTTCAGAGTGGAGGAACTGGCCCAGCTCAAGACGAACCTGGAGAAGGCCAACCAGGTGAGCACGGGGCTTTCCATTCTAATACTAATTTTGAGGATCCTGCATTTGTTAAGGTAATCACCTTTTGTAATCAAGCCTCAGGATTAATTAGACGCCCCTGTGGCCTCTCTTCCTCTTACCACCCGCCTTCTACCCTCCGCTTTCTCAGGGCTTCGTGATTAGCCGTCTGCAGGTAGCAGAGGGCCATGAGACAGCACAGAGCGATGGCTGCTGAGAGAGAAGCGTGATATGTCTGTTAGTTACCTCAGCGTACTGATTGCTTTCATCTTTCCTTTTCTCTTCACCATGATTTTCTATTCTCTCTATCTCTTCTTTCGCTTAGCAGCTTTTAGATAAATGTTCAGAAAATTAGCAATTAATTAGCAGGCCGAGTGTGACTGTGTAGGGAAAGAGTTTGGGAAAGAAAGTGCTGCAAGTAAACATCCACCTGAGCAGAATGGATTACAGAGTGAGTAAGAGAGAGAGAGAAAGGCTGTTTCAGGTCCTTCTTGTGTTCTCTTGACATACTTTTGAGATTTTGTTCAACTCATTAATTTTACTTATTGTATGTGCACTTGATGGAAACACTAGATTCAGAAACTTAGAAGTCTAAGAGCATTGTCGTTTTTTTTATTGTTCATTCAGTGCACATGAGATGTTGACAGATCTTTGTAAAGCAGAATTGTGTGTGTGTTTGATGTCAGAGAGCAGATTTGGCCCAGAGGGAGGTGGAGCGACTGAGGGACCAGATAACCAGTAGTTGCAGCATTTCTGAAGGGAATGATGGAGGTCCCAGTGAGGTAAAAGTGATTCCTTACTCTCACCAAAACTTTTAAGATTAAAGAGAAAAGACTCACTTCACCACATCATCATCCCAAGGCTCTTGAGTCACACTCATGTTAAGAAAAAATGAGTCACTTATCCATACTGTGGGTGCCACAAATCAAACCCTTCGTGCTACTTTCTGCTCATTAACAACACTTTGAAGTAATATGATTATAGGAAAGCAGAGAGGATGGAGGCAGGCATTTTGAAGTTGAAAACGGATTTTCCTGTTTTTTTCTTCTCCCTCACTACTTTGCTCCTCTGCTGTGGTGCCCATCTCAGGGGAAAGGAAGGAGGAGTGAGAAGGATAAGTGCTCACCATCGCAGCTGGAGGCAGTGCTCTTCTCCAAAGACAGAGAGATTCTCCGTCTGCTTGAGAGTGTCCAGAGGTTGCAGTTCACTCTCCAGGAAGTGCAAGACTCTTCAGCAAGTCAGCTGGCAGATCTTGAACACCAGCTGGCCCTTAAGACAGAGGCTATTGAAGTAAGTAGGGCAGAACATTTTCAACATGTACCAGTTTTGCAGCTATAGACCAGGAGGCTCTTTCCTGTTCTCCAGCCATCAATATTTTTAATGGGTGTTTGACAGCAAGAACATATAACACCACATAGTGCAGGGCAGTGACGATGCTGGTGGCGGAAACTGGTGACTGGTTTAATCATCTTTAATCTTCTTTTATCTGCTTGTTGGTCTAAAGGTTAGACAGAAAGAGTAAAACAACCATGATTTTACTACTTGTTACTAAAAAAGAATGCATTCTTGAAATCACTATCTATACGCTTGCTGTTTTTTCTTTCTTTCAGAAGTTAGAGGTTAAACTGCAGTCCCAGTTGGATTATGAAGAAATCAAAACTGAACTCAGGTTAAAAAGGTCTCTTTTCATTTAAGTGTATGGGTCACTTTAGCCTGTGTTTGTTTGCTAATTAGGACAATGTTACTTTCTGTTTCCTCATACAGCATTCTTAAAGCAATGAAACTGACAACAGCAAATGGGAGCTCTTCCCAGGTGAGAAAAATAGCTCTGTTTTATGATCCTTCGTTGCTAATGGTTCATTCCTCTACAAGTTACACATCGTTTTGTCATGTTTACCATCTAAAACAATAGATAAATAAGTCTACTTTTCCATGAAAACCTTTTTTGTTTTTCCTTCAATAGTTTGATTGTCAATGAGGAAACACTTTCATGAGCAAGTGAATACCGCGCTAGTCATCATCTATCATGGTGATGTACTGTACATTCACATGCATTGACGAATGTGAGTTTAACTGTTTTTGTGCTCTGTCTGTGTGTGTATGTGTACAGGACTCTGACAAAGTTGCAGAGGCTTTGCTGCTTGACAAACAGACTTTCCTCCACTCCAACAAATTTCTGCTTGACAAAACCAGAGCAAGCCTACAGCGGCCTGGTAAGATTTGAATCTTTTAAATATATTATCTGTAGGCTATCACATTAACTTTGTTAATGTATACCGCAAGTCCCCTTCTGAAGTCACCAGTTCAGAAGGTTCAAATAATTTTGCATGCAAGCAAAAAATACATCATTAAAACCTGGAATTGATAGTGCTGAATTGTCAACTTTGCTAAAGAAATCGTGAATGACCATGATCAGAGATCACTTGGTCAGGCTTGGTGGAGCTTAGTAAAGTTGCATTATTAAAGATAAAAAAAAGAAACCTCAGCAAGGTTTAATAGAGAAAGAAAGAGCATTTCCAGACGCACAATGTGATGAGAACTCACAGGTGCATAAGAATTGGACTTTGGAGCAATGGAAACGGGTCATGTGGTCTGATGAGTCCAGGTGACCCTATTCCAGAATGATGGGTGCTTCAAGGTAAGAAGGGAAGCGCATGCATGAAGTGATGCACCTACTATTCATACGATGCACTGTACAAGCCTCTGGAGGCAGTGTTATGATTTTCAGGTCTAGGCTCAGCAATGTCATTTGGCAGTAAAATGAAGTCAGCTGATGACCTGAGTGTACTGAGTTTTTATTCCCTCATTTAACAGGGATATTCCAGGATTACATTTTTTAAAGTGCGGTTCTGGGAGCATGAGCAATAATTTTCATACATGAATTCAATTCAATTCAATTCAATTTTATTTGTGTAGCGCTTTTAACAATTGACATTGTCGCAAAGCAGCTTCACACAATCAAAAGAATAGGTATGGCATTGGATTTAGCCACCACATTGTGCGCTGTAATTATAGCTAATATAGTCCAGCAAAATATTAGTGTGTGTGACTTCTTTTTGTTCGGGCAATGTATTTACAACACACAAGAGACTTTCCATAATAATTTCTTTAACAGCAAAAAAATGTCTGTGCCCATTCAGATGAAGACCAATCAGATGGTTCCAGCAGGGATTTGGTACGCCCCATCATCTCATACTCCTCCCCACCTGGAGCCTTACCAATAGACGTCCAGTCCTCCAGTCCAGGACCACCCACTCCTGATGGGAACTCCGCAACCCATGACTTTCCACAATCTTACTCTTCATCACCATTCTCCAGTGAGAAACATGCTACAGGGCCACTTCTGCAGAAACAGCTTCTTTCTCCTCACATTAAAAAGGATGGCAGCTCACTCATGGCCTTCCCCACTGCTCTGTTTGCTGCAAAAGCTGCCCTCATGTCAGCCAATCCCAGCTCCTCAGGGACCTCAGTGTTGGAAACTGGGTTAGCCAGTGACCAGTCAGAATGTGGGAGCTCAGGAGGTGGGGATGAGGACCAGCTAGACACAGCAGAGATAGCCTATCAAGTAAAAGAGCAGCTTCTGAAACATAACATTGGTCAGCGTGTGTTTGGGCACTATGTGTTGGGTCTTTCCCAAGGCTCCGTCAGTGAGATTTTGGCTCGGCCCAAACCATGGAGGAAGCTGACAGTTAAAGGGAAGGAACCCTTTATCAAGATGAAACAGTTCCTGTCAGATGAACAGAACATCTTGGCATTGCGCACCATCCAAGTTCGCCAGAGAGGTACGTGTTGGTTTATTCTAAGATTTTCTCTTTTCACTTTGTCTACCTACCTACTTTTCACTCAAAAGCATCTTTTACTTCAAATAAAAAATAAAAACAAAGTATTCTTTCTATAGTCAGGAATAAAGTACATGGGAAGAATGAAATAATTACCCCATCCTGAATAAAGTACATGGGAAGAATGAATGATTACCCCATCCTATCAATCACAGGAACAGAAGGCCGGTATTAAGTAGTTTGTTACGCCGAACGCTGAGATGTGGAATCTTGTGACTTCAAATTCCCCGTTAGCAGTCATATTATTGATCACATATTGGTCATTTATTGAATACCTGAAATGGTCTCAATACCATCAGTTTACATTAATTATTTAATTGCAGATAATTTTTAATATTATTTTTAATAACACAGGCATATTGGAATATATACACAGGAATATGCCTGTGCCATCACACAAGAAAAAATCCTTTTGGGGGATAACCATAATTATTCAGTACGTTCACGTTGTCAGCTGACTTCATTTTATTGGCCCACAATGTTGCTGATTGACTTGAATAACTGAAGCAACCCCAGTTTATAACACTACCTCCAGAGGCTTGTACAGTGGGCACTATGCATGATGGGTACAGCGCTTCAGGTGCTTCCCTTCTTACCTTAACACACCTATCACTCTGAAATATTGAACTAATTAGATGTGATTTTATGTGATTTCAAGTACAGTGGAACCTTGGATTACGAGCATTATTCGTTTCGGAAGCAGGCTCGTATTCCAAAACACTCGTAAACCAAATTTCATTTTCCCATAAGAAATAAGCGAATCTCAAATTATTTGTTCCAATGCCCAAAAAAATAAATACATAAAAATAATTAATACAAATTATTATGTAAAAATAAAACATATTAACCCGCACTTTACCTTTAAAAAAAATACCTGTAAAAAAATAAATCCCAACAGATAAGTGTTTCCGTTTATGCGCACAGGCGCTGTGTGTGTGTTTGTGTACTGTATGTGTGTGAAGCTAAAGAGGAGACTTTCAGCCCCTCCTGTCTCCCCCTTCTCATCTTACACAGTAAACTTCACACAAACACATACACAGACATTAACGGAAAGACTGTTTTGTCGGAAAAATTTATAAGGAACATCGCTAATGACACTCGTGTGAGCGCTAACGGAATCACTGCTGTAAAATAAAACAAACAAACAAATGAAGATGCACTTTTTACTTTTGAAAAGAATCAGGGAAGAGCAGAGCAGTGTGTGTGTGTCTGTGTTTGTGTGTGTGTGAAGCAGAGAGGGGGTGCTTCTCACACACACACACACACACACACACACACACACACTAAAGGCGAGAGATAGAGAGAGAGAGAGAGAGAGTGAGAGAACCGGCACAGTGTCAAATTACGTGCGTGCACACATAACGACAGGCTGAGGGAGAAAATGGATTTTTAACCTTGTAATGAGACTTTCTTTTGCTTAACACGCGTGTGCATGTGTGTTATAAGAAACAGTACACGCGCGCTGTACACACACTTACAAACACAAAATAAAAGATGCTTTACACACACATGTGGTCACAGTGTTATAGTAAAAAGTACACATGTGCACAGATGTTGATTATACCAGTAAGAGAAGCGCATGCATGATACATGATACTCGGTACTCGTAAACCAAGACTTGTTCATTTTTCAAGTCAAAATGTATTAAAAATCTTTGCTCGTCTTGCGGATCATTCGCAAACCGCGTTACTCGCAATCCGAGGTTTCACTGTATTTTTCATTTTGGTAAATGTTGAACAACCAAAATTTTTTTTTTTGGTAAACACGTCAATTTTTTAACGCTATTAATTTGTGGATTCTGATTGGCCAAAACAATTACTAGTTTTGTGTGACAGCAGTATAACCTCATGCCCCTTCGCTGAAGTGTATTTTTCTAGCCAGTCAAGACTACAGAAAATGGGACGTCCAGCATCAAAGCACTTTTTTTCCCTCCCTTTTCCTGGAATGATGTCATACCAGGCAGGAAATGTGAAAAGTGTGTTCAAGCTCATTTACGGACGAAAAAGAATGTTTTTCTTCATATTTTGTCTATGAATGTGAATATTCAAAAGTGAATTTTAGTATAATAACTGACCTTTTAAGATGAATTTGTAAAAAATTCTCATAATAAATAGATGTTTTCTGGAAGGAGTCTCCAGTGTCGAGAAACAGTTGAGAGAAAAGGAGGACAAATATTTATGCATGTAACGTAACAACAGGAAGTGGTATATTTTTTTGCCTTAACTTTAAAGGTCCCATACTGTTACTTTGTATATATTGTATTTCTTGACAGGTTTCAAGCTCATTCAAAGTGTGTGTGTGTGTGTGTGTGTTAATGCCCCATCAGATTTTTTTCTTACCTCAAGCTCCTTTCATTTCACTCCTCCCAGAATGCGCCGTTTCAGTGTTTATGTAAATGAGCTACTGCTGGGCCACGCCCTCCAGAGAGTAGCACACGATTCCACTTGTTAGGTGTAGGACCTCCACCCCAACCTTCAGGGGAGGGGAAATGGGAATTTGGAAAGGTTAGGTACACTGTGAGAAGTATTTTAGAAAATGGAGAAAGAGGACAAGGAAGAAAGTATCTGATAAAAGAGGATTTAAACTAGAAGGAAGATGAGGAGGATCAAGACCAGAAGGTGGCGGTAATGCAGCGTACTGGATGCCGAACGCCATACAGTATAAAAGCTGAGACGGATCGTCTTATATGAGGTCACAATAGGTGGAAAATCTAACCCGCTTGTTTAAACCGGTCAATGCAATTAGATTTATTATTAGTGTTTGTTTTTGGAGTTTTCACAAATCATCCCAAATAATGTTTTTTTATTTCTCTTCCAAGAGGCTGATGTGAGCCGTAAGTATGATTCGATTAAATACTACGCCCTATACGGTTTTGGAGACATCCCGAGCTGCAGGCTCACACACACCGCCGTCGTGCCTCTCGACCTGATCAAATGTCGCATCCAGGTTTATATCTGCATCCTCCGATCCCAAAACATCTGCACGCCTTCATAAAGGAGCTCCAGGATATCTGACACATGATGTGTTCCAGGTAAATACAAGTCCATCTTTAGCGACTTCTCCATAACCGTGAGAGAAGACAGGCTCAGGGGTCTGGGTCCAGGCTGGGCTCCTACGTTTATCGGATACTTCATGCAAGGTCTCTGTAAGTTCGGCTTAAACGAGCTCTTCAAAGCGCTATATAACAACATGCTGGGAGAGGTGGTTACGAGACGGAGCCGCAGTCCCACTGACGCTGATGTGTTGTCCTGTCATCAGTGGTGCCTGACCAGACTGTCTCTGTCTGGAACCTCTGGAGAACATCACTGTACTTGGCCGCTTCTGCCAGCGCTGAGTTCTTTGCTGATATTGCTAGTAACAAAATGGTTAACAGACCTAATAATAATAATAATAATGCTAGCTAACATATCAGAATATATTAAGATTAGCTAACAGATTGGAGTAGCGTTAAGGTTAGCTAACAGATCAAAGGAACAATATTGTTTAGCTAATCGATCAGAGGAAGAGTAATATTAGCTAACATCAAAGGAACAATTAGGTTCAACAGAACTAGCTTGTTCACTAACACTTGCTTGTTAGCTAACAGATGATAGTAAAGTTTTCTAACAGCCAACATAATATATTATGTGACAGCACTGTGGCCTCGCACCTCCAGGGTCTGGGTTCGATTCCCACCTCGGGTCAGGGTGTGTGGAGTTGGCTTGTTCTTCCTGTGCTTGGTGAGTTTCTTTCCACATTCCAAAGACGTGCAGATTAGGTTAAGTCAGGTGAGTCAGACTTACTCGATACTCCACCAGCAGCAGCAACAAGATTCAGTACTAAAATAAAGTGTGTGGTGTTTTTAAGGTCATGTGATCACCAGTTCCTCCTGTGTCTTTTATTAGTTTTTACCGACTCGGTGTGCTGGAGAAATGAAGCTCAGCCATACAGGTGCTCAAGGGGCTGGGACCTCAGGGTACTTCTGCCTTCACACCCACAAGACCGCACATGTGGATGAGTTTAAAATGTTGTGAGGATGCAGTTCCATGTAGTCTCCACCAGGAGGTGCACTTATACTACAATTTCCAATGCTAAACCCTTTCTTTGCTCAATAACGTTAATAACTTATTAGGTGTATGGAAGAGAGGTGAGTAAGTATGTTTAATATCCTGCAGGCGTGTGGAAGGGGCCGTTCGCTGGCATCATCATGACCTGAACGCTTCGGGGCAGGTTTATTTCTGCCTGCCACGCCCGCCTCCCCCCGGAGATGCCCGAGTCTCTGAAGAGAAGGATGAGTTAAGCAGGCCAATGAATAAAACACACAGACACATACATCTCAAAAAAAAAAAAGTGAATGAGAGTAAAATTAATTCTGGAGAAAATATTGCAATATTAAAAGTGCAAAGCAATAATAATGCCTCAGTGGTTTGGTTTGTTAGGCAACGACTATAACATTAACACACACAAACAAAGGCCAAGGAATGTCACTGAACCTGAAATAAATCCCTAGATGTTACTGAGCCATAATTAGAGCCCAAGGAACGAGCTAAAGTTTAAAATAAGGAGAAGGTGGAGAGCAATGAGCTAAACTCTGCTGATGTGTGGACGAGGTTCACGAGCAGAAAAGCAAGAAATGTATAAATTCTCAAAACAAGAGGCTAAAGACGATCGAGGACATTTTCGGTTTTCCTTACGCCCCTGTTCTTTAGTTCGTTCTGATCGTACAGTATGTGTCTGAACTCGCCCGCAGTGTCGAAACACGAAGAAAAAGCTAACTCGAATCATTTCTAGCTGATGATTCACTTAAATGCAAAGATTTGTGCACCGCTTAATGCAGCACAAATGAATGGAAAATGGATATGTCCATTACAATTTATCTACAAACAAATGAAGTAACAAATGGGCACAAATGTACAACCGTGGTAGGACCTCCAGTCAACATTCACACACTACTGGCAATTTGGGAAAACCAATTAGCCTAAACTGCATGTCTTTGGGAGGAATCCAGAGTACCTGGAGGAAACCCGCAAAGCATGGGGAGAACATGCGAAATCCATGCAGACAGACTATGAGGCGGGAATTGAACCCAGACCCTGGAGGTGCAAGGCAATAGTGCTGTACACTAAGCCACTGCGCCACCACAAATGATATTAAACCACACTAACCAGAATAGAAGCATGTTAAAACACATTATATAGTAAAAAACCTCTCCCTCCTGTAGGGAGTTCACAAACTTAGATGTATTAAATATACCATAGGACCAAAAGTATGTGCACCTATGACCTTCACATCCATATGTGGTTCCTCCCCAAGCTGTAACCACAAAGCCTGAGGCACATATTTGTATAAACTAAGAGGCCCAAACCTGTTTCTGCATCACACCACCCCTGTGCACAAAGAGAAGAACATGGGGTGTTGAGGTTGGATTGCAAGAACATTGAAAGAAAATTGCAACTGAACAGCTTTGTGATGAACTGGAGCGTCCTCACCTGATATCAGTGCCTGACCTCTCTACTGCTCATGTAGCTGAATCAACTCAAATCCCTACAGTCATGCTGTCCAAACTTTCAGGGAAGGTCTTCCAAGAATGGTGGAGGTAAATCTGGAATGTGATGTTCAGCAAGCTTAGGTGAGTGTAATGGTTAGGGGTATGCTGCTAGGGCTATAGGACTGAAGTCTAGTCTCAAAAGGTTTTTCCTAATGGCTTGAACTCGTCTCAGAATAATTGGTAATTGTACTGTGGCTTACCATGATCTTGGCTTCACTTAACTTTTCCTTCACACCAATAAGACACAACTTGATTTGTTCTCCACACCAATAAGACTAGATCTTGAGTTGTTCTCCACACCAATAAGACTAGATCTTGAGTTGTCCTCCACACCAATAAGACTCAATGTATATTTGTCTTCCACATCAATAAGACTCAATGTTGACTTGTCTTCTACAACAATAAGACCCAATCTTGACTTGTCCTCCACACCAATAAGACTCAGTCTTGTTTTGTCCTCCATACCAATAAGACTTGATCTTGTTTTGTCCTCCACGCAAATAAGACTCAATCTGAAATTTGTCCTCGATACCATCAAGACTTGATTTTGGCATGCCATTGAAACTACTGAGATCTGATTCTGTCTGGTCCTTGAAACTAATAAATATTGATCTTAACTTATCCTCAACATCTAGACCTGGTTTTTACATGAACCCACAGCAAGGGGGAAAAATTAAATTGAAAGGCTTTTTCAGTGTTATCATCCAACAATTTTCAACACAAAAAAATACCAATATCAGCAATTAATTGGCAACAATATGTGATTTGTTTAAATTATTATAGTCACCTGTAGGGCACTGGTGGCAGTGGTAGGTTTCTTGCCTGATATATGGAAGGCTGGGGTTCAAATGCCAGCAACTGGTCCTAAATCAGGATAAAAGGGGAGGCTTGAGTCATCCGGTGTAAAACCATGTGTCAAAGGAACAACCGAAGAACCAACAACAACAATGACACAATATGGACAATAATTGTATAATAATGACATTGTATCCAAATACATACACATCAATATGGAGTCGATCCCCCAGTTGTTTTGCCATTATAACAGTTTCCACTCTTTTTGGAAGGCCGTCCACAAGATGTTGGAGTGTTTCTGTGGGAATTCGTGCCCATTCATTCTGTAGAGCATTTATGAGGTCAGGCACTGATGTTGGACGAGAAGTCCTGGCTCGCAATCCCCATTCCAGTTCATCCCAAAGTTGCTCGATGGAGTTCTTCCATATCGAACTCATTAAAATGTCCATCTCTTTATAGTCCTTGCTTTGTGCACTGGGGCACGGTCATGTTGGGATAGAAAAGGGCCTTCCTCTAACTGTTGCCACAAAGTTGAAACCATAGTATTGTCCGAGATGTCTTGGTATGCTGAACCATTAAGATTGCCCTTCACTGGGGATAACGGACAAATTAAAACACCTGAATTCAATAATTAGCAGATTTGGCCAAATACCTTTGTCCGTATCTATACATATAATAAAACTGTAAAGTTGGCGTGTCCGTACATTAAAGATATTTTCAAAAACATAATTTGATGAGTAATAGAACACATCAAGGTGGTTTTTGGAGTTTTTCTCTGTCTGTTTGTTTGTGCATGCATCATGCAAGAACTACTGAAGTCATTTGAATGAGGTTTTCACAGGTGTATTTGGCCGAGCTTGAAGTAACGTAAGCTTTGTTTAGTCACAATCGATCCACAGGAAGCGAAGATATGCTACTTTGAAATTTTAATGAAAAATGCCTTTATATTGTAAAAAATTAACATTAAAAAAATCATTAGTTCATAAGTGTACATAATAAACGCAATCTTACACCTACCTATTCCAGGAGACTTGGGACACTGGACTGGGTTCCAATCCATCACAGATTGGAACCCACCCACACTATGGGCAATTTGGTAATGCCCTAATCTGCATGTCTTTGGACTGTGGGAGGAAACCAGATACCCAGAGAAAACCCACCAAACATGGGGAGCATATGCAATCTCCGCGCACACAGACCCTAGGCGGGAATCAAACCCTCGACCCTTGAGATGCAAGACAATAGTGTTAACCAGTACACTACTGTGCTGCCAAATGTTTATATCTTAAATTCTTAAGTAAAAGGATCTTTCAATAGAAAAAAATAGCAAAATATGATCGTTTAGGTTTTAAATAGGTTGAATGACTTTATGGAAGGTTTGTTGTAATCATATATAAAGAAATAGTACTGTGTAGGGTTTCTTTTTCTTTTTTTGCAATGATGTGTTCATGTACAGTACTGTGAAAAAGTATTTGCCCCTTTCTGGGTTTTTTTTTCTTCATATTTTTATACTTAAACGTACACTATAAGATCATCAACCCATAATTAATATTACACAAAGATAACCCAAGTAAATACAAAATGCAGTTTTTAAATGATGATTTCGTTTATTAAGGGAAAAAAACCTGTCCAAACCTTCCTGGCCCTATGTGAAAAAGTAATTGCACTCCAGGCCCTATCCCCAAGACTTTGGGGCAAATATCTGTGGACTGATCTTAGTGTAATAAATAAATAAAAAAATTTTTGATGATCTGAATCGTTTAAGTGTGACA
>JAOVVB010000032.1:347950-358309 GCA_028570985.1 Heterobranchus longifilis | reverse complement strand
AAGCATCAGTTTATATTTTACTAAATCTTTGTTGATAGAGTTTAAAAATCTGAAAAATATCTGCTCTGTAAAAAATAAACAGTAAATTTTACGGTAAAAACAGGCAGCTGTGGTTACCAGAAATTTACCTTCAAAAATATGGTACAACGTTATTGGTTGTACAGAATTGCACTCCTTATACTGTGTATTTTAAGGATTTTAATAGTTTTTTCTACGGTTTATAGCCGTCTAATTTACATTAACCAAGGACTTCAAATTCAGGAATGGTATTCCGCCCTTTGATGACTGTGGCAAGGACAGCCGCTAGCACGCGCCACTTTGCCCGCCGCCACCGCTCACCAGCCTGTGCCCGCATGCCAGCAGGGCACTGCCCACCAGACCTGCACATGCACACCTTTCCTTCCCTTTTTCCCTTTCTCCCTCTTTAACCCTTTCCTTCTCTAAATAAAATGGTTATTCATAATAAAAAAATAGTCCAACAACGATAGCAATTGTGTAGCAAGCATTGTAGTGTAGTGGTTAGTACTGTCGCCTTGTACCTCCAGGGTCTGGGCTCGATTCCCGTCTCTGTGTGCAAGGAATTTGCATGTTCTCCCCATGCTTGGTGGGTTTCCTCCAGGTAATATCTGATTACATGAATAAAATCTTATTTGATGAGGAAACATATACAAACAATACCAAAAAAAGTTTTTTTTACAAAAAAAAAGTATTACAAGGAAAATTTGGAGGAAGGAAAAGGGGGTTACATTTTGACTTTGCTGGCACAAGCATACGGTGAGCATCAACTCCCGTCCATCCTTAAAAATCCCAAATAGACAAGAATATGGCCAAGCAGAGCTGCTGATTTAAGTAAAACCTATTAGCAGACACTAATAGGGAGGACTGCAAACCCATTTGAATGTCACTCTACAACCATAGGTTGACAACAAGTGGCCTTCAAACACAGTGGCAAACTGAGGCTGAGGTAAAATGCATGGTAAGGATAGCACAAAACAGGCTCCTAGAGGTGAGGCTGAAGTCGTGCAAAGCCAGAAAAAAAGCATCTTTTTTTCAGCACTAAGTGACAAAGAAGACAGACCATGTATAATTTTATACTAAGCTTTCCCTTTGTATAAAACTTTACGTGAGCAAAATAAAGTTGATAACTGCAGTCACATTTGTTAGGCAAGTTTTTAGGTAGTTCTTGTCCACTAGAGGGTACTGTTATTTTTTTATCCAGTACAGAGTGAAATCAGGTGTTATGTTTTCGTTTGCTTTTTTTATGATAATTTTTATTGGACATGTTCTCTTATGTCTGATACTTGTTTGTAAATATACAATGCAATTTAATTTTGCCTTTTGTTTATTATTTTACTGTGTAACATATTTGTGACATAGCAGTGGTAATTTATTAAGTCACACCCATGCTAAAATTCCCCGACAAGCACAAACCCTTTCAAGATGGCAGCATGTGTACTGTATGTATTTGATGTATGTTGCCCTATGTGAGTACATCCTGAGTAATCGTTCTTAGCAACGCAATGGTGGTCCATAAAACGGGGCCTTATAAATTGTAAATGACCACTTACTGGCCTCTGATGCAGGGTTGCGTCTCTTTGCTTGTGTTAACTGACCTGTAGTTTTTGACACAATTGATCATAGTATTCTTCTTCATAGATTAGAATTTTTTTTTAAACATACTATGAATTAAGAGAAAGGGCCTCTCCTGGTTTAGATCCTATTTGATTTATCCTATTTCTTTGCAGTAAATATACATACAGCTTATACATACCTTATACATACACCTCTCTCTGTCGAGCTATACATGCCACTCCTGGGATGCAATTAATCCAGACCCCCTCTGCCATCTGGACCTGTCTGACTCATCCTGGTGCCTCGCTTTTGGTGGGGGATCTCGTCACATGGAGTCCCCAAGTGGTCTGCTTGGGATGCATGTGGTGACTGGAGATGGTTCCACTTTACCACAAAGACTGTCCTGCCTTGGCTGATGCAGGCAGCTGCTCTTTGAGGACTTGTGACTGCTGTCGCTCAATATTTCTGGAAATTCCTACAGTCTACCTGAGCCTCCAATATCTAACTTGACACCATATTAACTTAAAGATATCATATGTTGTATTCAACTTCCAGCTGCCTAACACACAATATGACTGCAAAACAATTCCTGCTATCCGTTATGAGCCGAATGAGGATGGGTTCCCTGTTGAGTCTGGTTCCTCTCAATGTTTCTTCCTACTGCCACCTCAGGGAGGTTTTCCTTGCACCCATCGCCCTCTGCTTTCTCATCAGGGACAATCTGATCATTTTGATTTCTCACATTTCATACACACTTCCATAATTTTCTTTTGATTCTGGAAAGCTGCTTTGTGACAATGACCATTATTTAAAGCACTATACAAATAAAATTGAATTGAATTAAATTAAGTATTTAGGTAAATGTCTGTAGCTTGCTCCATAATAGAGATCATGTATGAATTTAGACAGAGACTGCTGATCCTGACATTATTCTAATAACAGAATTGTGACAATATATATTTTGCTCAGTTTTTTTATTCAGTTACTTTCATTTACACTTATTTTACTTGATCTCCCACGTTGCCTAAATGAACCCTACTGCACAAGGGAAATAAATTTGAATGCGATGTTGTATTTTATAGCACCCATAACACACACCACCTCCAAGACTTCCTAACTGTAACGCCCATTCAATGCGAATGAATGTGAGACTCACATTTAATGTTTTTATTCTGTCAAGTGGATGAAATCTGTGGCAGATTATTGGAAGTGTTAATGAGTTACGGTCCATTTGATTTGGGGCATGTCCTACAGCCATGCCATCCGTAAGAGAACATCCGCGTCAGGCACGTAGCGTCCTGACATATGGCGTTATTACATTCAGCCAATGGGTTAACAGTTTGTAGCGCTGACGTCACACGTGCGGGCGAGCTCAGGCAGAAGGTGCGACGTACGCAGAGCTCGCGCACAAACATCGAAAGCAGTCTCGATATTTGTTTTAGGTCAGGCCGCTTGCTAAATGTATCAGGTGTAAAGGACCCCGTAATGGCGACACAAGACCCAGATTCATTAAGATAGAGCCATCGAACGGTGGAGTGTGCGCGTCAAGGTGGATAATATTGGAATCGGGAAACAACAAACAATTCTACACCTGTGGAAGCAGCTGTATTCCTTGGGATTTCTGAGGCGATTAACGACACACAGGGTTCATATATGTGTATTAAGCGAGGGAAGACGAAAGAGCAAAAGAAGTAATGACTCGGTATTGCTAACTGTACATTTCAGGCAATGGAATAATTTGCAGGCATTTGGTATATTCCATAATTTCCTCACCGTCCTCCATGGGGCTTTGCGGATTCAATCGTCCAGACCCGATGAAAAGACTGAAAAGATAGAGGCTATAGAGCAGTTTGATCCCTCGGGTTATTTTTGCGATGTCAGCTTTCGGCCTTAATATACACTCTGTTTCGTCTGTTGCGGCCGCGATTTCAGCACCAGCTGAGTTGGACAGCGCCTGCGCGGACTGCGACTCGCAAACTCCTCCAGCCTCACGAGGAGACTTCACTCATCCGCCTCCATTCAATAATCTGCATCAGTCACTCCTTCACATCGGCCCCGGAGGACTCGGCACGGTCCTGGAGGAAGAACTGACTATGCTTGCACGGGAAAGGGAAGAAGAACTGGCCATAAACGATCAAGACACGGATCTTTTAGCGCTCTTCCAGCAGAAAGAGAAGGACTTGGTCCTGGCTGCAAAACTCGGGAAAGCGCTGCTCGAAAGAAACCAGGACCTCACGAAGCAATATGAAAAAATGACCAAGGACCTGAACGAAAAGCTAGAGGTAAGGCACTTTTAAATGCAACAAGAAGTATAAATAATGAAGCAAGAAGAAAAACGTATAGTTTACTAATATGAAACTGAGCTTTTGGACATCATAACTATGTTGTTACCTTAATCAAGAAATCTATATTCTATGAATATATTATGTGAGATATAATAGCTGGTAAGTTATGATCTACTGTCTCTGTACACTTTATGAGTAGCACATGTACACTCGAACATTTTCTTGGCAGCTGCACAATAAAAAAAAGATTCAGATAATTTTCACATCAAACATCAGAATGAAGCAAAAGTGTGATTACTGTTGATTATGGCATGGATGTTGCTACCAGAGGGGCTTGTGTACGTATTTCATAAACTATTAAGATCCTGTGAATTTCACACAAAGCTGGTTCTATGGTTTACACAGAACCGTCTTTACAACTTATCAGCATGCCTAAAGCTCTGAACCTTATTGGGGTAAAACAGCAGAAGACCTCATTGGTTTCCACTTCATTCTGCCAAGAGCCTGATGTTGTCATTTGCTGCTGTAGCCTATCTTCCCCAATGTTTGATTGTTTGTGCATTCTGAATTAGACTGTTAATAAGAGTTGTAAAGAATACTTATTCGAGTTACAATACACTTCCTCTGATCTCTCAACAAGGTGCTTCAGCCTGCAGACTCTCTGCACACAGGATCTTTTTTGCTTGTTTTTTCAAAACATTCCGTGTAGACTCCAAAGACTGCTGTGTAAAAATCAGAGAGGATTAGCAATTTCTGAAATTCTCAAACAAGCCACCCATCAGGTGCCATCAACTATGCCCATGGTTAGTGTGAATGATGTCACATTTGTTTCCCATTCTGGTGATTCTTTGATGATAAATGAATGAAGCTCTTGACCTCTATATGTATGATATTATGCTTTGCTCTGCTGCTACTTGTTGGCTGATTGGATAACTGTATAAATGAGGTGGTGTACAGGCAGCTCAGCCATATCATTAATATCACAGTCAATGGACGTGAATACCAATGTGTTCCTGTTCATTGAATCATTTTCTTTTATATTATAATGATGGCTGGGTTCATCACTTACCTGGGACAAAAAGGCCAAACAGCAAGCTAGAACAGGCAGTGTGATGCTTTCTGCTGAAGTTCTGCTTGGAAAACCTGGGTCCTGCTGTTCATGTAGATATTACTTTGACATGTACCACTTACATAAGCATTGCTGGAGTCAAAGCCCACCCTTTAATGGCAACAGTATTGACTAATGAAAGTGGCCTCTTTTAGCTGAATATATTGCATATAAATACAGTATATTCAAGAAAATAAAAAAAATTGAAAAACTATGGCACAATAATCGTTTAGGAATGGTTGGAGGCCATGACAAAGAGTTCAAGGCTTCATAATTCCCAATATCTCAATATTTATAATAATTAATCCATTTGAGCTTATGTGGAATATGCTAGACATAATCAGTGGAGGCTTGCAGATTACAGCAATTAATCTAAAATTATCTGCTATATACTACAGCACACCATCAGACATCTTGTACAAAATTTAGCATTGGGTGTTAAGAATATAGCTGATTCATGTATACCTCAGTTTGATTTGGTGCCAACTACTAGCAGCTGGGTCAAGTAATTTTTCCAAGTTAGAAATGACTATTTTTCAAGATAGTCGGCGGCACGGCTGTGTAGTGGTTAGCACTGTCGCCTTGCACCTCCAGGGTCCGGGTTGGATTCCCGGCCAGGCTCGATTCCCGTCTCTGTGTACATGGAGTTTGCATGTTCTCCCCGTGCTCCGGGTACTCCGGTTTCCTCCCACAGTCCAAAGATATGCAGGTTAGGCTAATTGGCGTTCTCAAATAATTTTTTCCCCCATTGGTTTGTATAAAATATACACCATTCTAGCCTTATTAGCTAATAGAGGCTTGTCATTCATAATTCCTACATTAAGGCAGCAGTATTATTTCGTATAAGTTTTGAAAGTTACTTCTACCTCCAAATCCCCAAAGATGAAAACCCTTTGTTATAACAGCATATACTGTAAGACATGGTACCAAAAAGTGAACCATCATTTTTTTATTTATATGTTTATACAGTATGTAGTGATATTTTCCAGAATGAAAGGCAGTTCTTAGCTTCACTAGGCATTTTATACCAAGCAACTCTGTCCATCAGATTATCCTCTTAGCTTCTGAGATTTACTTCGCAGCACATTTTGGGTTCACGCCAGATACACACATGGTGTGACCACCTCGTCATAATCTCTTCCTATTCCTTTTCTCCATGTGGCCTTTATCAAAACTCAGCCAGACTGCCCTTTACTTTCCAGTGCCCCTATTTACTGGCACGCTCAACCATGACATACTTGTGCTCCTCACTTGTCAATTCTGTCCAACCTGATCTCGTACAGTATTGTTTACGGTTCTACCAAGTCCATTTTTTGTAGCCTTTCATTTACATGAAAACGATTGTGCAGCTCTTACAGATTAACTACAAGAAAATGGTATTGATTCTAATTCAGTTTCAATAAATGCTCAAGATAAATAAGAAATAAGATGATTTTGAATGCATTTTCATAAATGATGAGACACTGTACTTAATGTATTTCCATTGGGGTGGTCATGATCCATCAGGGAAGAAAAACTCCATCAATGTAATACTTTGGTCATTCAGTACATTCAGGTTGTCAGCTTACTTTATTTTATTTCCACACTAAGCCTGGACCTGAAGAACTGAAGTAACCCCAGATCATAACACTGCCTCCAGAGGCTTGTACAGTGGCCACTATGCATGATGGGTGCATGCATCACTCTTGAAGAGAGTCAGTCTGGATTCATCAGACCATATGACCTTTTTTCATTGCTCCAAAGTACTTATGCTGCCTAGCAAATTGAAGCCTGTTTTTTTTTTGAGTCTCACTACCAAGTGGTTTTCATATAGTTTTAAACACAGCTGTTTATTCCCAATGCTGTAGGTTCTCATAACATTGTGAATTTGCATATGGAACTTGGATTGTATGGAGTCCTTTCACTATTAAACATAGCTGTTATTTATACGGATTATACATTTTTATCTCATTTCTTTTGCAAAGTTGACAGTTCAGAAGAATTCTTTCATGTTTTAATGATGCACTGGCTATTTTTTTAACTCAACTGCGGTAATTAACGTTTTCTTTGCTTGATGCAGGACATTATTTTGACCCCGCTGAAATGGGGACTTTTTGAGTCTGGCACTGTATGCATATATTTTCCACTTTTAGTTATATAAATTGAACTTATATGCTATAGCTTAGTGGTTAAGGCATTGGACTATGATTTGGAAGGTCCCAGGTTCAAACCCCACAACCACCTATTTCGCCCTTAACCCTCAACTGAGAGAAAAATAGAAGTCGCTCTGGATTACATTTACATTCTGCCAAATGCCTAAATGTAAATACTTTGTAACCCGTGTGACCAGATTACCCTTCTGTCTCTTGGTGGATAAAAATTGTGGCAGTTTTAATGCAGTATAAAAATGACTGATGGATGTGTTTTTAAACTGATGTTACATGACAGGTTTAAACCATTTCCAGCAGACACTGATTGAACTTGCTTTCAGAGATGTGTCAGGCCAGGCAAGGTTCGATGTGCTGTTTCTTTGAGCCTGTTCCCACTGTAGCTTCACACTGCTGTTTTTGGCTGACAGCATTGGCACCTGAATGCCTCAGGGTTTTGATAGTTGTACATTCCAGGATATTCTGAGCTTTTCTGCTCACTGTGGTTGTAAAGAGTAGTTATTTGAGTTACTGTAGACTTGCAGTCTGGCTATTCTCTAGGTACAGGTGCTGCTATAAAATTGGCAAGTGAGAGTATATATAGGGTAGAAAGCAATTTATGATTCAGTCTAAACTGCACTGAAAGTACGTGAATAAAAGATTATTCCCACATGAAGGGTTGTCGGGCTTTTATGTGGCCTATATTCCTGGGTGAAGTAAGGAATGTGAAAGGTATTCTTGTGGGTAATTAAACAAACTAATATACTAATAAATATAATAATAATAATAATAATAATAATAATTTGCTCCATTTAAGCTTATATAAAAAGTGGATTCCTTTACAAATAACAGTGACGTGATTTTCACTTTTTAAAATTTTTCTGTATTCAGTTAGTTTTATCATTCTTAATTTTTTTCCATTATTTTAGTGAACATTTACAAAATTAAATGTTTTACAGAATGCACTTTTACAGAATTAACATTGCTCCGATTCTCTCCCATCACGATCTCTGTATTTATAGTTATAGTTATAGTTATTTATATAACTATAAATATAGTTGGTGTTTTAATGCAGTCTATAGCGACATTGCTTGAAATTCTACTGGATTTGCATGAATTAATGAATCAAAGCAATGTAACAAACAGCATGTGAGGGATAAGACTACAGATGCCTTGGGCTAAATGCATTATTTATATGCAAAGTCCTTGGCTATGCATGAAAGTGTCATATATGTACTGCACAGCCCTTGCATAATTTAGATAAGGTTTGCGCATGCACTGTTTGGCCAGATGAGTGCGGTCTGACTTATTTTCATATCCTGCTAAAAGTGGCGTCAGTCTATTAACCATCACTTCAGGGTTTCAGGTCTATGCCAGGTTCCCGACAGTCTCGCCGTCCTCAGCACTTGTATTCATGATACCTGATGACTGTGAGCTTTCAGGGTCCCTCGCTCTAACCTGATTTCTAGATCTGGCTATTTTTAGCGGGCTTGATATGATCCCCACAGGAGTGTCCATGTTGAAAAAGTAATTGTGATTCCTGATTTTTTTTTTTTCTTCCTTGCTCTAAAATCCTGGCTAGAACTGACTCTACAGGGATTTACTTTCAGTAGCACACATAAGGTGTAAAATACTTGAGTAAATAAATTCGCCAAAAAAATATAAGATAATTTAATTACATGATCATCATATTACTATTTTTTTCTCTCATCCAACCAAAGACGGCTCAGTTTATCAATTCATTTGATTAAATTAAGTTCATTTATGTTAAAAAGATCAAATTGTGTTATCTGCCATGACCTTCCCATCTTACATAATATACTTGGTAACATAGTAACAAGATAAGACCTTTTGTAGTCTCAACAATGGATGAAAGCAGGAGAAACATTAACTGTTACCTTTGAAGAGTATCATTTCATTATCATCAAATTAAAAGTGATTACCTGAGTATTTGGTGTACAGATAAAATTTGAACATCTTGGCTTGAGCACAATTTATTGAAAAAAGAAACAAGCATGTGAAAATGGACGAAGACAGTAATGAAAATATTAATTTGCAGAAGTTTGATTTGTGATCATACCGTGATCACCTCAGACAGTGTACAGTACAAATACAGATTGTTTTTATGCTTTATAAAATGATATGCAAGTAACAAATACTGACATTTCGATCTTTCTAATTAATACCTAACTGACTGTTCCAGGTCTAAATCCCAAATGGATAGCTAGTGCGCTGTTTAGGGTGTGGAATCCCGTGTTCCACACACCAAGTAGTGTTAGAGAGGGATTTGGGATTCAGCCTTGTGTTAGAAGCTAGTTAGTCGTCAACTCATGGTTCAGAGGCAATTCGGAACGATTCGGAATGAGATAAAGTTATGAGAGATAAAGTGTTTCCTTGCTGAAAGTGTTTCCGTGACTGATTTTGAATGTGGATTTTGACATCGGCATCCAGTAAGTGATGTCACTTTTGCTGTCCAGAAGTGGACGGGGAACATGGTGGACAGATGTCATGATGTAAGGTCGAAAAGATTTATAGCCAACGGACTGAAATGTGACTGAAAACTTGAGGATGAGTCCCCTCACGTTACCTCAGTAAAAATACAATAATGTCTCAAATAAAATTTCCTATATGTATTAAAAAATAGTTTGATTAATTTGTTAGCATAACTTTGTATATTTAACAGAGTTCATTTAGGTTTTATATATATTTTTTATTTAGTTGTTTGTTGCTAATGCTAAGTTAGACTTGCAATGATTCCAGTTGCTAGCATGAACTGGCTAAGTCAATATATACCTAATGCTAAAAATTGGGCTTGAATCCAAGTGCACTTGACCCCATTGTCTGGTTAATATGAGTTGTGTGAAAAGAGGGTTGTTTTTAGTATTGTCTTCAAAATATTAAAGATAGAACCTCTTGTGTCAAGGTTGATTCAGTTGTAGTCTTCTTTTCTTTGTGTTTTTGGCAGCTCACGAACCAACTAACTGCATACCGCCACCTACTGTATCGGAGGAACAAGAATGAAAATTGAGTTTGTTTGAGTATTGCAAACAGAGGGTTGTTTTTGATATTTTTTACAAAATATTAGTATTACTAGGGACACCATGGGACATTGACTTGGTGTACTTTTTAGTGATGGGTCGTTCATGAACGATTCGTTCTTTTTGAACAAATCTTTAACGTGACTCAGAACAAGTAGTCTCGGAGAGTGATTCGTTCATTTTCTACTGGGCGCGCATGCGCAAATCATCGCAAAACCTCCGTAGGTTAT
>JAOVVB010000032.1:321080-334246 GCA_028570985.1 Heterobranchus longifilis | reverse complement strand
GCCAATCAGCTCTCTCTGTGCCTCCGGCTGTGAGAGGAAAACAGCATCACCCGGGGTTCGAACCAGCGCTCCCCGGAGAGCAAAGATTTTTAATAAATTTTGACTTGAAAAACGAACATGCTTTAGTTTACAAGTACCGAGTATCATGTATCACGCATGCGCTTCTTGTTTTGACACCGAGTGTCACGTGATCACAACCGAGCCAATGTTTTATCTCTCTCTTGCGCTGCGAAATTGTGAGTAATCGTCTCCTCTGCTGGGTCTTGGTGCATGTCTCTCACTGTTATAGTCAACATTCGTGCACGTGTGTACTGTTTACTATAACATGTGTGTCCATGCTTATAAAGCAAAAGAATGTCTCATTAGAGAGGTTAAAGATCCATTTTCTCTCTCTCTGTATCATGTATGGAGTTGAGGCAGGATGCAAAAAGTAGCGTTTATACACAAACATAAAATACCTATATATTTTATAAATATTCTATATATACCTAGAAACCTAGCCTAAGAATGCAATCATCCAAACTGAACAACACTAAGATGCAATCACTCATCGTGTGCTTTCATATTTAAAACAATTGTCTGTAGAAGATTCACTCCAAGTTTTCTGACAAGTTAGCAGCACAATCATCCAAATTAGATAACAACAGGAACTATCATATTGGACACAACATACTGTACACAAAATGTAAATATTTTATAAATATAAATAAACAAGCTAATCAGACAAGGTGCAGGTGAATACAGTGAACATCATGTGATTGTGAGGTACATGCTGGGAAGTGGAACCTGGAACCAAATTTCAACATGAGAATCTTCCCGACCATAAAAATCTTACAATCAAAAGCACACACACAAAGAAAAGGAAAAACCATGCCTCTGGTTTAAAGTTTAAACTTAAATCACTGGCAGTGTGAGGCAGCAAAACCAGCCACTGCACCATAGTGCCACAGATCATTTAATTGTTAAAGTTAGCACTGGAGAAATTGATCACATTTCCAATAGAACTGCACACAAGATTCGAATAATTTTTGGATGAGAAGTAGATACTACATACAGTAGATGCATAGTAGGTAGATAATAGTTAATTATGGTGTCATATTGTAGGGACAGTTATGGACAGAGAGATCTGAGCTGTACTCCTTTTGGTGTATGTGTGCATGAGAGTGAAAACACTGAATCTTTTTTTTATTATTATTATTTGTGAGGACTGAATCTCAATTTCTTCCTGACAGTATTTTGGACACATTTTTGGTACTAATTTAAATTTTCTTTTGCTTGGAAGTTACACATTAGCACTTTGCTCATTATTTTTGCTGTGTAGCATTACAGTATATGTGTGTGTGTGTGTGTGTGTGTGTGTGTTCTGGTTTAGGGATCACGCCGCAGTGATGAGGATGTGTTGGAAGAGCAGGTGCGGAAACTGGGTGATGAACTGAGAGAAGTACGAGAGCTTTACGAACAGGAGCAGGAAAGGGTACGGAGCACTCAGGAAGACATGCTTCAACTCCGTAATCAGGTACATGTCAAATACACACTCGCTTACTATACAGAAGACAGGGAAGAGCATTATTATTCAGTTGCACCTTGACTTCACTGTGATCCACCATCTTCTTGTAGATTGCGCTTTTCTCCTTAGAAGTGTGCTCATCACAGGAGGAGAATAAGAGACTAAGAAGATCTGAGGTCAGAGAGCCAAGTGAACAACTACAAAACGCCATCCGAGACCGAGATGATGCCATCGCCAAGTAGGACTTGATTCCTTAGACTAACTTCTTCCTGTCATAAAGAAATAATGCACATTTTGTAAGAAGCTCTAAGTACTTCATCTGTAGAATACAGGTAGACAGAATTGAAAAACTGGTGATCTAGTTGTTGATGAAAGTGAAATATGTCAATTTGCTATTTACATTTAGTCTAAAGCAGCATCTTTTACAGAAGACTATTTACGTAAAGTAAAAATAATGAGAACATACACAGTTAATGACAGAGTAAAAGACATAAGACCTTTACCTGGCTTAATGATAAATGTCTCTCAGATTACCAATGCATCTTGTATATTTTATGATGCATAACTTATTATACCACTGGGCCTCTTGAAAATGTGTAATAATCAGAGTATCCCACGTAAGTGTTATACAGTACATTGCAGATAATGGGAGGGTAGATCCCCAGTTGGTTAGCTCATCTTAGTGTGCTGCCAATTGGGTTCCGAGCACCAAATGTGAAAGATTCCCATGTAGAACAGGTAACTTCAGTAAGTATACATAGAAAATGTTATTTCCTAAACTTGTATGTTAGTTATGATGTAACCACATTAGTTAATCTTGAAATATGTATTAGTTCGATACAAACATCTCCTGAGGAATATTGTAAAATATAATTACGATCATTATTGACCCTTTAACTTTGACCAGGCAAGAATCATTTTAATCTGTTACTGCTATGTTTTTCCCACTATCCAGTGTCACTCAGAATAGGATTAATTTTAACGGTGAGATTGGTTCCTCTCTTAGTTTCTTCCTTATGTTCATGTTAAAATCAACTGTCATTATCATGATTTTATAGTATAAATTGGTTTTAATTAAACAGGTTTTTGGTCCTACACACAGTATAGAGAACAAATCCCATTAAAATTATTGTCTTTGGTAGTCATGCATATGTTCATTAAAGTTGGGTAGATATTAGATAGTAACACTGGTGCAAAGAGATTATAGTGAAAAAAACCACTAGATTGTTGTACCTTTATGTGGCGTTTGCTAATGACCAAACTGAAACTGCTTTTGCAGAATTTGCTTTTACAGTGTTAAGTTTTGTTACTGCAGAAAAAGAAGAAAATCCTCCATAAATAGGATATTATTAAGCCATCTTTCCATAGGTTAATAATCATGACTTTATTGTAGCAAGCATACCATCACATATCATGGGATTCAACTTTTTGTACACTCTCTCTCTATCTATACTTCAGAAAGAAAGCAGTGGAGATGGAGTTGGCGAAGTGTAAGGTAGATATTATGTCTCTGAACAGCCAGCTCCTTGATGCTATTCAGCAGAAGTTTAATCTTTCCCAGCAGTTAGAAGCCTGGCAGGTATGTCCACTAGCACACACTTCTTTACACACAGATAAATCAGGACACTATTTTTAAACATATTTTAATCAAGGTCTGTCTTGGTTTCTATTGGAACCAGAGGCCTAGAGAAGCCAAAAACATCAACTATTTTATCTGAGTAAAATATAGTTTATACTGTGTATAGTAATCAGAGCAAATAATAAGTATGGAGAAATAATATTCCACAATTTTCCTTTGTAAGGAGGTGTTGTGGTACCTGACTGTACTGTGCAATACTAGTCATAGAGATTATACTATTTTTCCCTCCTCTGTCAGTGTGCACAGTGTCTTTAGTTTTCCTGTGTTTTCAGCATTAATACATTGTTTCTACAGTACATCCTTATAGCCTTCCCCCTCCCTGTATAACTCACTGTCCTCTCTCTTATCTGCAGTTTGCCTCCTCAGGTCTGTTCACTGTGTGGCTCTTGTGGTTTCTAATCTAGTGGCCTTTCTCAGCTTCCATACAAACTCCCTCTGTGGTAGCCTCTTCCTGCCTTAGAGGTGAGCTGGTATATGTGTCTTGACTCGTACAAATATCCGAAATCTTTTTATTCCGTGGGAATTTGTCATGGCATAGAGATTCATTAACTTCACAGGAAACTCTGACATTTCTTAATCCATCAAAAGCTTTACAGTATTTCCATCAATTTTAGTTCCCCCTATACTATTCATGGTCATCTTTTAAACTTGACACATTCTTTCTGTTTCATACACTGGTAAAAAACGAATGGTGACCTTAAATTCTTTGTCATACTCCCTCAGGATGATATGCTCAGAGTGATAGAGCTGCAGTTGAAGGATAAACATCAGGGAGAATGGAGAAACTCTCCAAACTCTTTCTCCGGGGCAAAGGCGAGTACCTACAGCTCCTCAGGAGCCTCTTCCCGGGGCAAGCCTCCCACCTCTCCGATGGTGATAAGCGCTTTTTCTCGTTTTCGAGAAGAACTGAATTTGTCAGCAAGGAAAAGCAATGGCATGTGATGACTGATACAGCCAAAGACTAAGACAGTAAAGTTAATCATCAGTAAAGAACAAAATCTTGTTCTGAAATCCTGGAGCTATTTTTGCACTTTACCTCCTCTCCTTCAGATAATTGTAGATGAGGCACAAGAGAGTAAATTCACAAGGAATTCAAGAAAATCATATAGAGACAAAGTCCTCAGAGATTTTACAGCTTCAGGGTGATATCTGCAGAATTACCACATTTAAATAACATTGAGGCCACCTTCCCTTCCCTGTTTCTCAGATATCCTCCTCACCCCACTGCCAAAAGGTTTCAATGAAAATGTCAGATTTAGCTCTGTCAAACTGAAGGATTCTTTTGGCTTTTATCTCAGGATGAGCTAAACTCTGCAGGTTCTCATTGATTAGAAGTCAGTGTGTAGGATGTATTTTGTGAATTAGCTTCAATCACTACTCGTCAAAGGCCTCTCTATTGAATCGCTATAATGTGATTACAAAAATGACAAAAGCTTTGATTAGAAAATTTAATACACTAATCAGCCATAACATTAAAACCACTGACAGGTGATGTGAATAACAATGATGATCTTGAAGTAGGAATAAATTGTGCATGAAGATCTAATGACTTTAACAAGGGCCAAACTTTGATGGCTAGACAACTGGGTCACAAAGCATTTCCAAAATGGGGTTTTCCCTGTATGCAGTGGTTGTTACCAACAAAAGTGATTTAAGGTTTCAAAAGTGATCCACAGAAGAGCTACTCTAGCACAAATTGCTGAAAAAAATAAGGCTTTCTATCGCAAAGGGGTGTCAGAGCATACAGTGCATCACAGTTTGCTATGTGTGGGGCTGCACAGCTGCAGACTTGTGTTAGCAAAGTGTCCATGCTAACTCTAGTCCTCCAAAGTGTCCATGCTAACTCTAGTCCTCCTGAAAGCAACTACAATCAGCCTGTGAGCCACTGAACTTTCCAGTGGAGCAATGAAAGAAGTTGGCCTGGCATAATGAATCATGTTTTCTTTTACATCATGTGGACGTCTGTGTGTGCATGTGTGTGTGTGCATTATTATGAGAAAAAGGCAAGCACGCTGAGACAGTGTGATGCCATGGGCAATGTCCTGCTGGGTAACCTTGGGTCCCGCTCTTCATGTGGATTTCACTTTAACACATATCACATACCCAAACATTGCTGCAGACCAAATACACACCTCTGTGGCAATAGTATTGTCTTATGTTAGTGCGAGGATAATGTGCCCTGCCACATTGCAAAAATTGTTCAGGGATAGTTTAAGGAGAGGCGACACGGTGGCATAGTGGTTAGCACTGTTGCCTTGCACATTCAGGTTCCGGGTTCAATTCCCGGCTCGGGTCTGTGCACATGGAGTTTGCATGTTCTCCCTGTGCCTAGTGTGCTTCCTTCAGGTACTCCGGGTTCCTGGCGTTGCCAAATTGCCCGTAGCGTGTGTGTATGTGTGCCCTGTGATGGATTGGCACCCTGTACAGGGTGTACCCTGCCTCGTACCCTTAGTCTCCTGGGATAGGATCCAGGCCCCCTGCCACCCTGTATGCAGGAAAAAAGCGGAATAGACCTTGAGTGAGTTTAAGAGTTCAAGGTGTTAACTTGTCCAAATAGGCGAAATTTGACATTTAAACGTTATAACTTGCCATAAAGCTAAACAACACTGAGCATCTAATCAGTTTCTCATTACTTATATATGTGCTATATCACACATAGGTCTATGAAAGGAGTTTGTATTTCATACATGAATGCACACAACTGAATTACACTGGCAGCCATAAAGTTACACTCTCTTTAAAACATTCCTTACCAAAGCGGTTTACTTAAAGTTCATTTTATTAAGTAAACTTAAGTAAATTTCAAGTATCTTCAAAGTAGACTTTCCCAAGTATACTTTTACGTAGTATGCATACTAATATCAATGTACTAGTAGTATATTCTTACTATTTCAGTACTTGAGTTTAAATTGACACACTTTTTAGTTTATAAAAGTATACTTTAAAGTAAAAGGTAAGTGTAAGATTAATAAACTTTGAGTATACAGTACATGTACTGTAGTTCACATTTAAGTGTTATTTTGAACTGCACCCATACTTGAAAATATACTATATTACTGTGCTACAATACGTATACTATAAGTGAACGTATACGTACTAGTTATGTACTTCCAGCCCACTTTTTAGTTTTTGGAGGTATACTTTGAAGTATACTCTCAGTACACTACTAGTTTACCAGATTTGTACTGTAAGTATACTTGTAGGTTTTCTTTAAGGTAAATAAGTGTAGTTTACTACTTATATATCATTTTTGTTTAGTTTAGGTATAGTAATAGGTTTCAATTTAAGTATAATTTCTTGTATGTGAAATATACCTAACAAGTAGAATTAAAGTTAACTATCGTTGTCGATCCTGTATCCTGCTCTGCCCTGTATACAGAGTCACAGGGGGCCTGGAGCCTATCACAGGAGACTTAGATATCACAGGACACACAGTCATACACTCATTCACACACTATGGGCAATTTGGGAACAGCAATTACTGTAGCCTAATCTGCATGTCTTTGGACTGTGGGAGGAAACCCATCGAGCACAGGGAGAACGTGCAAACTCATTGCAAACAGACTCGAGGCGGGAATAGAACCTGGACCCTGGGGGTGCAAGGCAATAGTGCAAACCACTACATCTCTATGCCATCATAAAGTTAACTAATTAACATTAACATTAAATTATAAAGTAATTATACAATAAAGTCATTAACATTACCCATGGGCTACACATACGTATTGTGTTTCATAAATATACTTTTTTGAACAAATATTGTATTAATAACAAAAAATAAATAAAAATACAATCACAACACTGCAGTTCAAAACAGAAATCACACAGTAAATACACAGTCTTGATCTGGAAAGTTTGAGATTAGAATTTATCATTTAGACTATCTAAAATTAGTCCCTCTCTGCCCTCAAACAGGTTGGACCTCTCTACAGTTTCTGCTTGGTTAAATGTGTGAGGCAGAGAAACCTTAAATTCAACCACTTGTTCAGCTAAACGGAAACAAAAATGTTCTTTGCACATGGTCTTCTTTGCAGTGGCTTGCTTAGTGTATTAGATTTGCAGTGGTGTAGTGAGTTATTTTATCGTTTAACTTAATATGACTGCTTACTGCTTAATACATGACACCGTGGTGCTTCCATTAATAACTTGTTTTTCATGCACATATGGGACTTTAATATTATCAGTCCACCATCAAACTTTTCAAACATGACAACGTACAAAATAAACACAACACACTGTAAAAAATAAATATAAACATGCATAACAAAACAACCCTATATACACCTCTCTGGCTGTACACACCCAAAAGGTAATGCTTAAAAACACGTACAAAACACGCAATGTAAGATCATATTTGAAACTCTTTTATCCCTTAAGTGCCATATAAACCTCTTTCATGTGTGTTCTCGGCAGAAGGTGCAACGCCGCAATCGCAGAGGAAATACTTTTAGCAGATTGCAGAGCTTTATGTAACAGTGTAGTACACAAACACTAACAAATTAATAGTTGCTGGCTGTTGCATGTTACACTGAATTAACTTACTGTTAATGTAAAATGTATTGGTACTGTTAGTACTATTAAACTATCAGCTTAAATGAAACCAGAGGTCCATAGTTTAATAGTTCATTTTCCTTATGATGTGCAAAACAAGCCCTGTAATCCCTTAAATCCCGTAAGAAATTTGATTATATTATGTACTATAGTTTACTATACCATGGTACTTGCAGTAGATATCTAAAATGACATGTTTATACATACTGTGCTACAATAGATATGTTAGTACATAATGCTGGCATGGTATAGTACTAATGGCAGTCTATCTAATTTTGATTCATACACATTTTTCACATTTCATACAAATTTCCATAATTTCTTTTGGATTGTGTAAAGCTGCTTTGCGACAATGACAATTGTTAAAACCACTATATAAATAAAATTTCATTATATTGAATATAGTACTGTACATTGTGGTACCCAATAAGTACCATGGTATTCATTATATTTAAGTATTGTGTAATAACCTTTGAAGGTTACCATAACAGGTTAGAAAGACATATAAAATAGACATAAAAGTGAGAAAAAGGACTAAACTGATCACACACCCCATATCCCACTAACTCACCAGAATCATGATGTAGCACATTTTCCTCATGTTGCACGTTTCTTGTATGCACACTGCTCATTTGCACATAAGATGAAGATTCTTGCACTTTAGGCCATGGTCAATCAGACTGCTGCTGACAGACATCTCATATCATTTTATACTCGTGTCCTACTTAAATCATACTGCTGCTGTCATATCCACACTATATTTTTACATTTCTATACTTTTATATTTTTTATACTTTTTATACTTCACAGTTTACACCTTCATTTTGTAAATTCTGTTATTCTGTAACTAAAATTTCTATTTTAATTCTATTTTATTTTGTAACTTAATTTTCAACCTTCATTTTAATTTTATTGTAAATCTTTAGTTTAATTATATTTTTCTAGTGTAATATTTTTTATTTGTAGTGATTTTTTTTTTTTTATATTTGTAGGTCACAGATAGTCATATATGTGTTTTACTGCATATCATGCTGTGTATGGTTGTGTATGTGATAAACAATTTTAATTAGAATGGTACCATACTATATACTGTAAATGTTACCATTATGGTAAATAAACATTTATATTTTTGACAGTATCCTTATACATGTTCCATGGCACCGTGGCAGAACCCATAGTCTAGTACATGTACTATATCAGCAAATAAGTACCATGGTACTGGCAAAAATACCATGGTACAGAGACAATTGGTCTTCCATGGTGTATAAAGCATGGTAAAATTTCTCATGGGATATTTTGAATTAGGATATAATATTTGAATTATTTTTGGCTTAAATAAACCACTGGCAAGAAGGCACTGGCATTTTGCTGTATGTTTTTTTCCCACCCAACCTCTGTCCCCCTTTTATGTCTGACTGAGGATTTCACCCTTGTATATGGTAATGGCTTATACTATCAGCCAGTATGAATGAAGTCTGTTACAGTACTCTCACAGCTTGGTAGAATTGTCAGTAAAATCAACCAAAAGTAAAATCCACCCATTTCTGTTTCCGCGTGTTAATAACACTGTGTACATAAAAGTACAGTTTAGTTCAGTTCCACCCATGTACCAACCATATACAGTTAACTCTCTAAATTCTAACACTCTAAACTTCTCCGCACCAAACTACAGGTACATGTGATCTTAAAGTATAAGCCAAGAATGCTTAATTTTACTTTTCTTAAGTACATCTCAATTAGCCATTAAGCACAAGCATATGCCAAAGTATACTTAAACTTTTCTTTATGCTTGTACGTTTAAGACAAGTATACTTAAGTATAATTTTGTTGAGTATATCTTTGATAATTACTTAAAAAGTCAAAAAAAAAATTGGGTAAAAGTAGTATTAATATGAGGACATTTAAAAAATCTTTTTGGTAATTGATTTAGCGTACACAAGAAGGAATTTTGTGTTAAACGGAAAACATGAAATATGCAGATGAACCCATATTTAACTTATAGTGAACTTGTAAAATATATATATTAAATAACCAGTGTCCTGCATAGTATAGAAGTAAATGCCTTTTTGTGTCTCATGGTGTGCCATTTTGTGACTCCCAAAGTGCCTTGTTATATTACACATATTACAAATATATGACAAATGCTCAAAAATGAATTTATTTAAGCATAAATGGATAAATAGAGTATAAATAGATGGCAATAAATAATTGACATTATTTGCTATCATTATTTTATTTCATTATTACTTTTAACTTACCATAATTTGACATATACATTTCTACAAAAACACCTCTGGAGGAAGTACTATTGTTCACACAAAAATATGCCCCACATAAAGGCTGATTAAGTCAGTGTTTTGAAGATTTTAAGAAAGATTTTAAGCTTTTAGAAATAAAAGGACAAAGTAAATAGATGTGGCAGAAGTGCCGAGCAGATTCTAGAGGAGGCACCACTTTGCTGAATGTGGATTGTATGGAGAGCGCAAAAATGGACAATGATTCTACAATCCCTATTTATTGCAAGCATCAACATTTCCTTTAAATATTTTAGACCCATTTTAGACATGTGGGTAGCCCGCAAATTCCACAGGATCTGCTGCTAATGACTTGGTGCCACATACCGCAGAAGACCTGGACAGGTCAGAGCTGCTCTGGCAGATTAGGCAGGTGGTTTTAATGTTGTGGCTGATTGGTGTAATTAGCATGCTCACTTTTGACCTAACTGCACAAATTTAATTTCAATTGCATCCCTAATTACGTTGCGTCCCTAATTAAAAAGATAAACTGGCTAAAAACATTTAAATGTGCTTCTACATATAAGGAAAAATATTTTTCCAGATTGTCTTCAATTGTGCGGGATCTTGTCGTTCTAGATATTTGTAAGCCAGTTTCTTGTGTTGCAGGTGAACTAATCATAAATGTGTACTGCCTCTGAACCTGAATGTGTGCATGACCCCATCACAGCCTATGGAAACATACAGGCCATTTTACATCTGGGATGAATACATGAAATAGGTTGTACAAATTCAGGGTGCTGAATGAAGTAATTTCCCAATGGGTCTGAGAACAGCCATATGAATGAGAGAAGGAGGGTTTCATTTTATTTCATTTTGTTGTTAGTTTTGTTCTTTTTGGTGAATGTGCCCATTTTGCGTGAAGCTATGCAGATGTCTTCTCTTTTTCACTTAAGAACAGAAACAAATGAAGGTTTGAAGAAACCCAAAGAATGACTTTTTATACTGAAATGTTAGAAATAAAAGGGAAAATAAAACTGATATATTTATAAATGGAGCATTTTGAATGATAAAAATATTTTTAGAGCAATCCACATTATCACTTGTCTGAGTCAGTAGGAGTTTGTGAACTGTTATTGGTGTGTACATGTTGAAACTATGGTGAGAATTTCATTGTCATGGCATGGAGGGGAGTCTTTGCATTACTGGTGGCATTTCAATACTTTGACGTGGGAACTGGAAGTGCGTTCTAATATATTTTTTTTGACGTTTTGTTTTAAGTACGGTTTGTTTGACAATCCTCAGGATGGAGAATCAACAAGACTGGAAAGCAAGATAACTTTACCAAAAAGTTACAATTAGATCCATAAAAAAAAAAATGAAAAAAAAAAAAGCAAATGAAGATGTTAATAAACAAATTAATTGCAAATTATTTTATGAAACAAAGTCTGTTTTTTTTTTTTTTCTTCAAGCCTGTAGAAACAGCTGGTAATTAAATCATAGTAAAGTTGTTGGAAGAAAATAGCACAATAGGTAATTTGTGTTACCAGCTTGACCAACTCTGTCTGTGTTTTGACAGAAGAGGCTGGATTTTTCAGCAGGCTTAGCATGACAGTGTGCAGGTTACTAATTGCCAAGGAACTCACTGCCAGTGGCAGAAGCATTCCAACTTATACCTCGACTTTCTCTTAAACACCCCGCTCCTTATGCTGCAAGTGCTATCTTTGGGACGAAACTAAATAGGGTTGACTTACACAGCTGGATACAAGGGCACTAGGGTATATACAACCACTCAGATACTATCACGCTGTTAAACAAACATTACATTTTAACCAGTGAAAAGTAGCTAATTGCATTTTATTTATACACAATTGTGAAAGGAAGAATCTACTATTTGTTTACTATCCAGGAACGTTTTAAAGAGTGTATGCAGTTGACATCATGTTTGGCCATGGTTGTCATCATTTTCCCTATTGTGTGCTTTTAATTAATTCAAAATTCTATTATATACTGTTTCTCTGAACACTTGGTCTAAAAGACCAGCTCGTATTATTGTACATAACTGCAAATCCTATGCTTGAGAATGTAAAATTCTATATATTTTTTTATGTTCTTGTAGACAGCATTAATCTTCCAGCCTGCTGTTTGTCTGTTCCACATCCACACTCCTTTTGTTATTTCCAGGTTTAATTCATTTTAAATCATGTTTATTTATTTAGATCAATGGTGAAGTAACAACAAGGCTGGGGATCATTAATGGTAGAATGGCAACATCTGGTCATGTAACTGCAAACACTCTATGGGGTATAATGAGCAATTTTCTACTACAATATGAATAGCTGCAAAGCTGAATCACAACTGACCCTCTACATAAACAGTGCAGAAGTACCCTCACTCAATGTAACAGACTGTGTCCAATAGGAGATCATTTGAGACTCAGACAGGCATTTACAATTGTAAACCAGAAGACAGTGTGAACCAGTCTATGTTAATCTGTCATCATTTGTTATTTACGCTTATTTTCCTTTCCTTCAATGTTCTGTAACTGTGAATCATTTGACTACTTCATTTTGCCATTTAAACTGTTCTTAAAAGATTTTGTGGTGTTTTGAATCCCCTTTTGTTACCGGATAATTGTGTTTCGCATCACAACTATACACTGATATATATACTGATTTTTAGCAATCATTTAACTACGTAATTCTGCGTATGGATGACAGTTTCATTACAGTCATGGAAAAACTTAAACCTATAATCTACAATACTTTACATCAAAGAGTGAAAACAGTCCCAGGAAATATATTGTCCTGACTCAAAGGCCTCTGACTTTTACATTCAGAAACATGTGGGGAAGAAGGGGATGTGAGGACGTAACATTTAGTCACTTGCAACACACCTTACAGGGGCACAAAATATTTTTACAAAGTAGACTTTCCAGATCTGGAAGTGAATAGTGCTCTAAATACAGGAAAAAATGTCCAGAAAAAAAAAAACACATTCACAGTAAAGTCTTTCAGTTTTATCAAGAATAAAGAGAATGATAAATTACTTGAACTCCATACCAGCCTATATATATATCAAAATTAAAATTCAACTTTAATGCACAAAATAAATCCAAAGTAGTCAATGTCAAACACAACATGACTGTATACTGTATTGTGAATATATTTCATTACACATTTATATATATATATATATATATATATTTTTTTTTTTTTTTTTTTTTTTTTTTTTT
>JAOVVB010000032.1:228084-250977 GCA_028570985.1 Heterobranchus longifilis | reverse complement strand
AACATTTTGTGTGACAAACATGCAAAAGAATAAGAAATCAGGAAGGGGGCAAATAGTTTTTCACACCACTGTATGCATTTATACATTTCTATAAACAGCGTCCAGGATTTATACTGACAGTGCATATGTCTTTAAAAACAAGACGAGGCATTTACAAGTCAACAATAATTGTAATACAGTAATTGAGTACCTCGATGCAGGTCTATCTGACCCACCAACTTGACCCTATAAACCACATCATCTCAGGCTTCCAAAAACATATGCTTCGCCTGCATTTGGAGTGTTTGGCAGTGTCAATACCGTCTGGAACTTGATTGGACAATATTGCATATCTTAATGGCCAAGTCCCAGGTTTTGTCTGTGTTCTATTAATTCCAAAGCAGGTTTTGAACTGCCATCAACATTCTTTAACAAGAACCGTCTCTAATGACACTAGCTTTTGCCTCCTTTTGAAAAATCCTTTTTCAGGATTTGGTGGAAATGTGTTAAACAGATTTATCTCCTGCACCGTTGCAGCTTTTTAAGCTTTTTTTTCTCACTGGAGGCTGCTGTTGCAGTATAGTTAATAAAAAACAGTCACTACACTTGGACACAAAATAATAATAAATGCAATACGTGCACGCACACACACATGGTCACAATGAAATAGTAAACAGTACACCCACGCATGGATGTTGACTATACGACTGACACATGCACACTGAGACTGAGCATGGGAGACGATTACCCATAATAAGGGAGAAAAACCATTGGTTCACTTGTGATCATGTGACGTTCGACAGATAAAGCGCATACGTACTACAGTACTTGTATATCAAGACAGCACCCGTTTATCAACTTAAAATGTATTTAAAAAATTTGTTCGCCTTGCCAAGCGCTCGCAGACCACATTTCTTGCAAGCTAAGGTTTTACTGTAATCTCATTATTACAATCATGTTCAGTCCATGTTGAATCATTACACATAGACATTTTTTTTAATTCTCAAAAGTCCATTCAATATTTTGTGAATAATGTTTTTGTAATGCCCAGTTAAAATCATATCATGGTGCTAGCAGTCTGGTATTCATTAATGGCAGTAGTAGGAAATCTTTTTTCATGGCATTTCTCTCATCAGACAACCTTTTTTAACATAGAGCCCAAAACCCAGGTAAGAACCAGCAGGAAAACACTGCTAAAGCTTAAACAGAGAGGTTTAAAGAACTATATTTGCAGGTGTATGAGGAAAAAGAACAATCCTTCTTTACACAGTTCGTAAGTCTCAGTCGACATGACTTTATCAAATGAGTTTTCTTGCTGGAAATGCTTCCATTTTGAATGTCAGTTTTGCCAGCAGCTGTTCTCCCCTCTGTCCAGTACTGCAGACCATACTGACCTACTTTCAACCATGCCAAGACTGACAGATAGTGTAATTAACATTTATTAGAACACCTTCTCATCCAATTAGATGACCCGATAGGAACTTAATGTTGTATAACACTAAATTTTACAAGTAGTTATATGAAATATACGGGCATTGGTGACTGAGTGGTAGGTTTCTCGTCTTCCATGTGCCAAGCTGTGTGTGGATCAGATGGCCTGCTGTAGCGACCTCTTGATGAAAGCATCCAAAAGACTAAAAGCAACAATTTATTTGAAATAAATGTTAAAGATTACAAAGAATGAGTAAATTTGTAATAAAATCTAACATACATTCAGTCCATGGAGTCCATTTACATTGCAATCTAATTTCTACTAGTAAAGTCCAATTTTTTCCCCTCTTCTTCATATCTTCCATTCACCATCATATGTTAAACAAAAAAAGTGTGCAGGTTACTACAGTGTGCTGCCCTGGTGCTGTGTCCAGTTGCCCTGATGCCCTATCAATTTCAGAAACCGTAAAAATAAACAAAATAAATTTGGAAATCGGCAGGCAAAATCAGCCAGACTGATGTGCTGGTAACAAAGGCAAGTTGCAGCTCGCCCAGTGTGCGACAAATAATAATAGTTTAGTTATAAATAACGGTACGCCTAAAAATTTAATACTAATATAATATACGAATTTATTTGGGCCAAAATAAATCATCTTATTGCACAAGATCCAGAAAAAACTATTTGACCTTTTATATTTTTGTTTTATTTACAGAATAAAATTTGTTCTCAACGAAATACTTTGTGGCTTGTTCACTTCAGTTATCTACAATCACAATGTCTTTACAATAATTTGCATGTTATTTTCCTTAATCTAGATGATGTCAAGCAAGGGCAAATTCAAATATCACATTCTTCTTCTCATTTAATCATCTGATGTGCACAATATATTTAAACTGCCTTCCGGATCTTAGGAGCGATTGCTAAGTTGCCTCACTGCTCCTTGTTCTGTGAAACTTACAGGGTGCCCCTGCTATTTGTTGGACATTCAAAGCCATTACTGCACTGCTCCTTGGGACACAAAATCCCTACCCTGTACCCACTGTAGAGGTAACCACAGGTAAACAAAGTGCTCATCTCACAAGATGGCACCTGCATCCCAACATGGAGCATGGTGTGATGTATCTTCCCCTTCTCTATAGCCACCCCTGCTGGCCTGATACTTTTAAAGGAGAATCATATGTCATTTTTTTTAACTCCTCTAAAATGACATGTCTCTTTCTGAAACATGAGTCTCTTGGAGAAAAGAAATCAGCACCTTTGCTTTGTCAGTAAAAAAAAAAATCCCTTTTTCTCTTTAAATTATTTGCAATACCCCTGACATTGGCATTAAAGAATGGACAAATTACATCAGTTATCAATACCGGAATAAAAAAATTGCCGGAAAAACTACACACATTTAAAAATTTTTGTTGCATTATCAGTGTGTGACCAGTTTAATAACAGTCATTTAACGTCCATCCATCCATCTAGGAACTTCTGTCCAGCTAGGGCTAGTGGAGGCCAATTATGACCACTGAATTTATCCTTAATTTTACAACCGCCGCCCAACATTCACACACGCATTCACATACTACAGGCAATCTGGGAACACCAATAGGCCTAATCTGCATGTATTTGGACTGTGGGAGGAAAACCACAAAAAACGGGGAGAACTTGCAAACTCTCGCAAACAGACCCCGAAGCAGGACTTGAACCCAGACCCTGTAAGCTAAAAATAAAATTATTTTTAAAGGTCAGCTGTTCATTATGAACTTGTTATTCCCCTCCACCACACGTATTTGGCTGTTCTAAATAAGAGACTGATGATTATTGGTCACATTGCTTGGTTGGATCCACCATCTTTGGGTCCATGATACTGTCACCAACATCTATTGTGGTTAGCATTCTTTCAGACTCAGTGATAGGTAGCAATATTCAACAGATTCGCTGGGCTTACGATTTGACGTAATGTTCTCATGTTGTTTGTATCGATCAGCTTCATTGACACTTAGCTCCATCTCAGTAACTTTTTTTTATATTATAGATCTTATAGATTTTTGATGTGAGTAATCCAGGGACATTTTGACAGACTATTTTAACTGTGCTGAATTAGACAACTGTGCAGATGTTTCTAACAATGTGCAAACTTTCTCATGCCTCTTTCTCTTACATCTCCCCTTGGTTTATATTTCCATAAAACATCCCCCTTGTTGTGTTTTTTTCATTCCTAATTTAGTAATACTTCCCATAGCCCATGTCTGGACAAATATTCATGTAACTTTATTATGAATTATGGGTCGTCGGAACACTTTTCACTAAGCAGAATACGTTAATGTGCCCGTTATCGACTGTATTTCTCCTTGTATCCACAGACTTGAAACAACTCTCTTTGTTCTCCCAGATTTTCACACCAACATGCAAACTGTCCTAACACAGTCATTTAAAAAGGTATGTGGAATCAAACCTGTCTTAATTTGCATTAGCCTTTGTTTTCTAGTTCAGCTAGGCTAAACCGTTACTTATATACAGTAGTATAGAGAAATAGATTGATTGAGATTGATGAAGCTATCAGATCAGCATCCTTGTTAAGCTACATGTAAGAAAGCTCAACAGTAAACCTGTAATGGATCAACATAATTTTCTTATATTTCATTTCTTATAATGTGTCTACTAGTACTTGTACTAACAAATTAAAGGCAACAGAAGTTAGCAAAATGACCATTTAGGAATCTACTCAAGTATCAGGCAGGGGTATTTCTTAGTTATTGAAAAGATAGATGGTTTATTTTGCCTGGGTCTTGTCTTTTTTCCAACATCAGTAGATGTGGAAGGTTATATCTAATTTAATAGTAAATAATCTTAACTACAGTGGTGGCCTGAATTATTGAAACTTATGTTAAATTAAATGTACTAATAACATGCTAATTTTGTTAAATGAGGACAATCATAAGAATAATTATCATGCAATAAAATTGATATACAACAATCGATATTCAGTACGAAGTTCTTTATTCTTCACGATTTGCTGGATCCAGCTGGGCGTAGAGTCAAAAAAGACATCAGCAGTACTCTGGTGTCACTTGCTCACTCCTTGCCTGCTTGGTTGCTTTCTGAAGATTAAAAAATGTATAGAAATCTGCCACATAAGTTTACAATTCACTTGAGAATTCCATATTTTAGCCATTTTTGTCCTGCCACGTGTTCCATCCATTAACTAAACACTCTTCAGCCAAATAGACTAGAACTAATTTGAAACATTAGTGGGAGAATTATAATACATATGCATATGTTGTCATAATACTTTTGGCCACTACTGTATTAACTCTCTTAGATTGGAGAGACAGAGACATTGCAGTGTCCCTGTTTATAGTGTACTAACATAGCAAAGTTTCTCCACTGTAATATGACCAACTGAGATTGATGCAGCTTTCAGATTAGACCGAACTGAGGGTAATGTACACTCTCTGGCCAAAAATGTCACCATTTCAGAAGTGTCAAATTCTTGGGTTGCATCAAGCAAAGAAAACAACTAAGGAAATTTGAAAATAGCGGATTCCTGGAAATTTTGTGAAAGAAAAAAAATTGACAGAGATCACGTGGAGCGGTATATGATAGAAAATCAACATTAAAAACCATGCTGAAAGTGAGTTAATTTCTATATGCACACATGTGATGAGAATTTATAGGATTGGAACTAAAGCTGTGCGGCCATAAGAAAACCACTTGTTAGTGAGACTAATCAGAGCAACAAAAAAAAATGATAGAATTGGCTAAGGAGCATAAAGATTGGACTTTGGCGCAATGACAAAAGTTCACACACAAACTGGCCACCACATTGTGTGCTGTAATCAAAGCTAAAGGTGATGGAAAGGAATTTTTGTGCGACTTCTTAGGCCAGGCCTAATTACCAGTTGGTGGAGGTAACGCACCAGTTTGTTGCTGCCAACCTCCAATAAACACCACGCAGAAGAAGAAGAACGACGACGTAATGCCAACGGAAGTGACGATCCTTTTTTGGGGGACGCTCGAGACCGGCAAGATGGCAGCGGACACGCAGGTTCGTGTGCGATTCGTGGCATGAGTATTGCTTTGCTTTAATCGTTATTCTTAAAATAAATATAACAGACATATTTCAAAACAAAAATAAAAGGACCTGGGAATTTGGAGGCAGTTTTGTCACCGCTGAAACAAAGTCTTATAGATGCACGTCGAAGTTGAGTTACTAGTGCAAAGACCAGACAACTGCCACGCTAATTTAGCTCACTTGCTATCAGTTTTCTAGACATATTTCTGTCAAGTCCACAACGACGTTTAGAGGGAACACGCAGAATTCGCCATCATATCTGTTGGAAACTGAACATTTACTTCGTTAAAATGTATTTGTATAAGAACACCGATGGTGTATATTGAAATGTTGCGAATCAGCTTGCATAGCCCAGCTAGTCATCTTGTAGGAAAGTTAATTTTTCAAACGAACGACGCTAAGTAGAGTTAGAATTCATTAGTGGCTTGGCACTGGTAGCAGCAACACAAGTGCATATTGTAGTTACCAATGATTCAACAATTTACATACTTGGCTAAAAAAATCCAGTCAAATTTTTCACAGTTCCACACAATGTATGTATCCATTCATTTTTGTTGGCAATAAAGTTAGGGCATCTATTTAAACAATTAAATACTTATTTATTACAGTGGGTCAAAGGTTTATACATATGCCAGGTTGCCTGTCTCTTGAAAGCATTTGACTGAAAGTTGAAGTGTCATAATTGGGTCTTAATTGGAGTTAAAGGGCCCGTCTTTATTGTAACGCTTGGTATCATGGTGGGGCTTTAGAACTGATTGCCAAACAACTGAAGGAACCACAAACATCTAAACACACAATTGCATTCCAATCTAAAAATCTTGGGAGCATACAGATACCATATCATTTAAAAAAAGAGCCATAAAACAATTCCTAGGATGGGGAAATTCATTTTGAAAGTTTCAGTTGAACCCTAAGACACCAACAAAGAAATTGGACGCAGTATGTACCAAAGTATATGTATCCACCTTTAAGAGAGTCCTACAGGTCCTGAAAGGCAGTTGTACAAAGGGAAAGGCTTTACACCAAGGCAAACATCAAATGCCAGACTGAAATTTCCAGGTGCTCACTAGTCTTTCGCATGAATGTTCTCTGTTTAGATGAAACAAAATGTTTGCCAATGATCACACACATGCAAGCTTTAAGCACGGGAACATGTGAAGCACGGGGCTGGCAGCAACACTTTTGGAGTGTTTTCCTGGAAAAGGAATTGGCAATTGAGTACAGTACCAGTCAAAAGTTTTGACACATTTTCTAATTTCATGGTCTTTTTTTTAATTAATTATTTTTACACTGAAAATGATGCTGAAGGGCTTCACAAAATATACATATCTCCTTAGAACAGTTGATATTGAGTTGTGTCTGCTACTTATCCTCTGTAAAGTCTTAATAACGGCTCTAATCTGAGGTGCCGTTAATTGGTGATTTATGAGGCTGGTAACTCTTCTCTGTAGCAAATGTAAGTTTTGATCTTGCTGTCCTGGGAAGGTGCCAGTTTCATCATAGTGCTTGATGGGTTTTGCAAATGCACAATACTCCTCCAGGATTGCCTTTAAATTTGCCTTAAAATAATAATTTTTTAACGTAAAAAATTTAAAATACTAAAGAAAAAACATTGAATTAGAAGGTATGTCCAAACTTTACTGACTTTACCCCAAATGTATTGGAATGACAAAACTGTCTTTTTCCACCTCTATACACTGAAAACATCTGTGTTTGAGATCAAGATGGAAATGAGACTGTTGATCAGAACTTCCTGATATTTAACTCTAGATGTATATAAACAACTTATAAAATTATGCCTAGCAAAATATTTGGGTTATGCTAATGCAAAGTATTTCTTTTTGTCCTGGTGAATCTTCTTGCATGTATTGCTTAAGCAACTTCTCTGAATATGTCTGAATGTCTGCTCTTGGTTTGAGCTCTGGATTTTACCTGCGAGATGAACACTCACGAGGACCGGAGAGTCATATATTGAAGAAATTCAATAGCTGAGAAAAGGAGGGAAAATTTGCTCAGAGCAGTTCCTCAAACTTTGAATGTAGCCAGTACAACAATTGGAATATTGTGCAAAAGGAAGAAACTGCTTGTTCATAGTCTTACATCAAATCAGAAGCAGCAGGTCACAAACATCCATGGGATGGATAAAGCTATCACAATTTCTTGTATGAAGAAGACCGAATAAAATGGGAGGATTGCATCAGCAAGGGTATCCGGCGTCAAACTTGTGCCACGTTGTGACCCCTTGATGAGAGCAGCTCAAAGACCAACAACATTATAAGATGCAAACCACTTACCAGAAGATTGAAATTGAATTTTCAAATTCATACAGCGATCAGCCACAAAAGTTTTGGAACATTGCTACCTGCACCAGTATAGTCCACAAAAATGGTTGCTCCCCCCCAAAGGTGTTCAAAGTTGTTTAACAGATCGAAATAAACATATAAGGAAATTAATGCTGATATGTAAAATCTAAAATTTCTCTATCCTCTATTGATCTAAAATGTCATCAGTGTATAGCACACACACATTTCTAACCCTGCTGTTTCAATATTTTTAGAGGGGAAACATATCTGTAGCAGATAGATTGATATTATTTAATATTGGTCTTTTACCTACAGTACCTGAAAAATCACATGACAAACTGCCTAACGAATGCTAATTTAAGAAGTGATCAATGGTAGCATGTAACAACCATTTATCTTTGTTGTGGCAGGTTTCAGACACATTGAAGAAGTTTGCTGGGAAAGTGACTACTTCGAGTGTTAAGGAGCGCAAAGAAATTTTAGCGGAACTGAAGAAATGCATCACAGGAAAGAGTATGTTGGAAATGAAAACTCCATGTCTTAGACCATGTATTCTGTATCTTGATGCCTCAATTTAACAGTTCTGTGTTCTCATGTTCCTTTAGATCTTCCTGAACCAGCTGTCAAAGGTCTATGCAAGCTCTTTTGTCTTACCCTTCATCGATACAGGTGAGACAGGGGAAAAAAATTAATAAAAATTACCCTGTCAATAGGGAGATAATGGGTTTCTGTAGTAACGACTATTTAAGTATCATTTTAAATCTAATTTTTTTGGTTTTGCCTTAGAGATGCAGCCTCTCGCCATGCTGTGCTCTCTGTTATCAACCTAATTGCCCAGTCACAGCCTGATGCCTTTGCTGCCCACCTGCCTTCCGTCCTGCTCACCTGTGGAATTGTCAGTAAGGACATAATACCAGGGTAAGATAATAAAATTCCCTTGCTTGCTATATAATTATTTCATATTGAGAAAATTACTTATTGTTGACTGTTTGATGCAGGAAGAGCACAGCATCAGCTGCTTGTTGTGCCCTGCCATGGACTTTCTTAATAGTACGTGTAGTCTTCCCTATGCAGAAGGAGAGAGAGGCATCCCAATGGAAAAAACTGGTTAGTGTTTTTTGTTTAGATTTAAGTTCATTAGGTAGTATGAGAAAATGTTAAAATCCCATTGCAGGACATCACAGGACAAAGTGATGAGCATGCACAGTGCAGAAAAAAACCTGTGAGTGGCGTGATTGAATAAAATTTTAGAAGGTGAAATTTTTTTGGGACCAGGCAGTATAGTTATCACATATCTGAACAACCTCAAGCTAATTTTAAAGCTGATAACTAAAAAAAGAGCCATCAAGTAACTGTGCATTTCATTATCAAATTAGTTGATTACTTGTTTAAGTAATGGATATATTATTTAACTATCAAATTAGTTAGTTTGATACTGGCCATATTTCACAGTAGCACTAAATAAAGTTTTTATCTTATTTAATCAGTTAAATCTGATTATCTGATGTTCTTTAAAATCTTTTTGTATGTGTTTGTGTGAGAACAGGTGGAGGTGCAGAGCCTGCTCCTTGCTGAGGTCATTGGTGGAGCCTCCAGAAATGCTATCAAGTCTGTCACTAAGCAGCTTATCAAGTTGTGGAAAGATGTGAGGCCATTAGCAGCATGATTACATGTTGTTTATTTTTACTAGACCTGCGGGTTTCATTTATTTAACCCTAGACACTAAAAACATCTATGCTTATTACTTACATATGAAGCATGAACAAGCCTTGTGATTTAACTTAACAGAGTCAATGAAATATTTGACATTTGCTAATTAGCTAATAGATAACTATAGTTAACTACACTGGTCAGCCATACATTATGACCACTCGCCTAATATTAATTAGGTCCCCTTCTTTGCCATCAGGAGACTGTCTAGGAGGATGACTTTCTCTCTCTCTCTCTCTCTCTCTCTCTCTGTGTGTTTCACACACAAGCACACACAAACACACACACACCAGTTGAGACTCTCACTCACACAAGCACGCCCACAGACACACACCAGCTTGCCGCCAGAGAGAGGAAAGGAAGAGGAAGGGAGCGACTTTCTCTCTCACACAAACACAGACCAGTTTACTGACAGGAGACTCTCACTCATACAAGCGCGCACACATACAAACACAAAATTAAAAATGCTTTACATGCACACACGTAGTCAGTGTTAAAGTAAACAGTACACAGATGTTGTGTATAAAAGTTTTATTTAAAATCTTTAAAACCAAGGCATTCCCAGTCCAAGGTTCCACTGTACAAGCTTTTAATAGCCTGCGCAAACACATTAATATGGCCTGCTTACTTGGACGCAAGTAGGCAATGTCTTTATTATTTTTTTATCTCAGGATGAACCTGCAATGACCGTGTGACCATATAAAGATCAGTATTTTTTAGCTGCATTTATGTGTCTGCACTTGGCCCTAAGTGGTACCTGGGCAAGATTTGTAACTAAATACAGCACAAGTGCCTAAAGTATATATAAACCACATAGTCTTGTGTAACTGTTATATTCTTCCACAGTACTTATAAATGGGGCTCCTGGTTGTCATTTTAACTTGAAATAGAGCTCTCTGCCTGAGAACCTAAATTTAATGCTTTACAGCTATAGTTTTTTTATTTTTCTTATTTTATCTCTATTATTTATCTCCAGATCCCTGGATTGGTTGATCAGTATTTGAGCACTGTGTTGAGCTTGGACCAGAGTCCTTTATCTCTGCCACTGCTTGCTGTATGTATGGACTTTTGCACCTCTCAGAAAGACATGGGCCCTATTAACAAGCACAAGGTGGGTTTCTCTCATAACACTCAATCTCACAAATAGAGCTGGTTAGCTAACTTTGGTACTATTATGACGCTGACTAAATTGCCTAGATACTATCGATTGTGAAAAGCATGCAGTATGCCTATTATAATGCCCAAAGTCAGTGCTCGTCTGTGTTTTGTTTTGAGAGGCTTGACTAGAGGCTAGTGTCCATTGCATAGTAGATGTAAAAATGTCCAAGCGATCAATCCACATCAGCCTTGATATCCATAGCAGGCAATGCATACAAACAGGACACAAAATTAATGATGCCTTTTAATATGCATGGTATAAATTTAGGAGCACAAAGATGTGCAGAGTTGAACTGCAAGAAGGACTGACCATAGCCGTGTTCCTCTCAACACTTAGTTCTAAATCTTCTTGACCAGATTCTCCCATATTAGTGAAGAGAGGGGGGTATGACTGGGGTTTTGGTGGTTAATATTTAAAGAACAAAAATCTGGCCTTGTTCATGGTTGTTTGCAAAATTTAACATAGTGGTAACTTTTTAGTTGTTGGTTTTAAAAAATTATTTAACGATACCCAGCCATTTTCACACATTCGTTATGTTTTTATCTGTTATGTTTTTTCAGGCAGCAATCTTGGATTTGTACTTGAAGACTGTGCTGATGAGCAAAACCAGACCACTCTCTCACATTCTGGTGGGTGTGACTTTAACTTTTTTGGCAAAGACACTCTGTGAGCATTTTGCTTTATCCTGAAAAATAAATATATGCTTTCAGGCTAAAAGTGGATCTCTGCTTCGCCATGTTTCTCACTCTGAGTTCAAGGAGCAGCTCTTGCCAACTCTACAGAAAGCCCTGCTGCGTAGCCCTGAGAACTCGCTGCAGAGTGAGAGACACTAATACACATTCTACAATATAACAAATATTGCTGTAGTGTGGCTCATGTTAATCAGGTTTCTTTTTCTTTCTCTTACACATGCATCTAGCCATCTCCTCCATGCTGGCTTCACTTAGTCTTGATCTCAGTCAGTATGCTTTGGATATTGGAAAATGCCTTGCCAGTAAGTTTACTACTACCATTTTAAGTAAACGGAACTTTTTGCCTTTATGTTTTAACTGTGTGTGTGTGTGTGTGTGTGTGTGCGCGCGCGCGCGTTCTTTTCGCAGGCCAGCTGAAGGCAAGTAACATTGAATTGATGGAGCATGCAGTTCAGGCCATGCAGAATTTGGCCCAGCAGTGTAGTGACCCAGCAGCCATCCAGGATCTTGTAACGCACCTCTTTGGCATTCTTGGAGGTGACACAAATTGTATTTACACACACATGGATGGACAAATCACATGCCAGACACCCAAACAGATTGTTTTCATTAGTGATGGGGACCAGGGACCACCCAATCTGATTTTATCACGATACCTCAGTGCCAATTTGATTTATATTGCAATTTAAAAAAATAATTTTTTAAAATAAATATTCAATATATATTTTTAAATTTATCATCAACTTTTAATAGTGGCCATTGTTGCAATGCAGCTGTTGCTGCATTAATAACTATAGGAAGAAACCTTGAAAGAAACCAGACTCAATGAGATATCTCATGCTTATCTGGGTGATATCAGAAGGATGGAGCAGGTATTCATTTGTGGTCATACTGTGTGCTATGAGGCTGAAAGTTCAGTATAGTTGGAAAGGTGTTTCAGTTAATATAAAGTTTGTGGGAATTTCAGTCCAAAACTATTTAGTGACTCCAGCCACAAGTTATAGCAGAAAATCTGCCTGCACCAGTCGAGTCCAAGATCATCTTTATGGTCAAGTGGACTCGACCCCAGTCATCACTTGTATCCCAAGCAGACCACAAAGGGCCATCGTCCATGCAACGAGGACACCAACCAAGCAATATGCGAATTCATATGAACAGAAGACTCGAAGACTTTACCTCTCATGTTCATCACCCTGCATGTTAACAATGCTCATGTTCTTTAGTTCCTGAGAATTTAGATCTCGTTGCAAGGAGACCCTGTGTGGTCTGCTGCACATGGCGACTGGGGACAGTTCCAATTCATCATGAAGACGGCCCTGGCCTTAGCTGATAGACAACCGTTCTCTAAGGATTTGTGACTCCAGGCACTCAATAGCTCAGGTCTGAATTTCCCACAGTGTTTTGTACCTGAGCCTTCAATATTGAAAGTGCACTCTGATAAACTTAAACAACTTTCCTGTTATACTGAACTTCCAGCGCCGCACAGGCACAAAGACAAACTTCCTTTCCACAGTTGCCCTCGGGTTGCACATCAGGGACAATCTGATCATTTTTATATTTTCTCACCCATTTCATACTAAATTGCCAGAAGATAATGGGATTATGTACAAGAGGCATCATTATGAAAAAAAAATTATTACTCATCTTTTGTTTACATTTGAACAAAAAGTGACATGTCCAAAATTATTCATACCCTTCTCAATAATCAATAGAAAAGCCTTTATTGGCTATTACAGCAATCAAATGCTTCATTTAATGGCTGACCAGCTTTTTGCACGTCTCCACTTTTATTTTTGCCTATTCATCTTTAGTGGTGAGCTCCAACTCTTTCAGGTTGGAGGGTCTCCTTGCCATCAACCTGATCTTTAGCTCCCTCCACAGATTCTCAATTGGATTTAAGTCAGGACTCTGGCTGGGCCACTACAAAACGTTAATGTTTTTGTCTGCTAACCATTTCTTCACCACTTTTGTTTTGGGTCATTGTCATTCTGAAATGTCCACTGGTGCCCAAGGCTATGTTTCTCTGCAGACTGCCTGATTGTGTTGTTGAGAATGTCGACGTATTGCTCCTTTTTTATGGCGGCGTTTACTGTGATTAGGTTCCCTGGTCCAGTAAAAACACCCCAAAAACATTAGGTTCCCACCACCATGTTTTACAGTGGGGATGGTATTCTTAGGGTTGAAGCCTTCTCCTTTTTTACACCAAATGAAGGCTACATCATTGTGGCCAAACAATTAAGTTTTTGTTTCATCTGACCATAAAACAGAAGACCAGAAGTCGTCGTCTTTGTCCAGATGAGCGTTTGCCAAGGCCAAGCGGGCTTTTGCGTGCCTTATCTGGAGAAGTGGTGTTCTCCTTGGTCTGTGTTTGTGGAACCCAGCGGTGTGCAATGTCTGTTGGACTGTCTGCCTTGAGATGTTGCCACCAGCCATCCAGATTCATCAGGATGGCCTTGGTTTTGATCCTTGTTTTTTTTTTTTTTTTAATTTATTTTTTACCACCTCTCTCACTATCCTCCTGGCCAGCACAGGTGTCACTTTTGGTTTCTGGCCACTTTTTCACAGTGTGGAACATCTTGTATACTTTGCACTATAGCCACTGGAACTTCAAAACATTTAGATAGGGTCTTGTAGCCCTTTCCTGACTTGTGAGCAGCCACCAATGCACAGTCGCAGATCCTCAGTGAGCTCCTTTGTCTTAACCATGACTGTCCACAAACCAACAGTAGAGAGCTTCTGTTTTTCACCTGTTGAGTTTATTAAAACAGCTGTTCCCAATGAATCAGGGTAATTAGGATTCTTTAGAACAGCTTGGACTATTTGGAATGGTATAGAACTTAGAATTTTCCTATGGACTATAACAGCAAATTTTGGACATGCCACTTTTTGTTCAAATGTAAAGTCAGCTTTAAGTTAGAATTTGCCAGGGGTATGAATAATTTCGGGCTTGAGTGTGTATGTGTGCAGAACACTGTCTGTCCCTTGTACTTTGATCCATCAAAAGACCTACTAGAGCTCACATTGCAAAAAAAAGTTAATGCTGGTACTGACAGGTTTCAGAACACAAAGGTACTGATCACTGCAGATCCACATGAGCTGCAGTTTTGGAGGTCAAGCTTGGAGTCTGACTCATTCATCTAGTCATAATTTAGTCCTTGTCAGAGTCGCTTAAAAAAAGAAAGAAAAAAAAAACACCTGTCAGTGGTCCCAATTTTATTGGGGATTTCTTCCATTATAGACATATGTTGTACAGTCATTCTGCTAATATTGTCATGTCATAATTTATTATGTAAAAATAAACATGTACATGATATAGACACATATTTTTCTTGTTTTAAATCTGAATTCTTTGCTTTGCAGGTTCAGAGGGAAAACTCACTGTAGTGGCCCAAAAAATTAACATACTGTCAGGTATGATTTCAGGTTAATGTTGTGCCAAACGTTTTAAATGGAATAAGAGAACAGAAAATCTGACAAATCTGTGTGAAAGGAAACATATTTTTTAAATGCTCAATATAAAAAATTTAATAATGTCCTTGTGAATTTGTCATTAGAGATTATTTTCTATGAAAATACGTGTAATATATTGTTCATTCAGTATAGTCAGTTGACCAAATCTTTTTCAGCCTCACTGATTTTATTGTGACTTCAGTCTTTGTGTATTCTGTGTGCAGGGATTAAAAGTTGTAGCTGTCATTCAGTGTCTGGCTCCTCCAGCCAGTCACTAAGCTCAACTGTTGTACTGCAGTTTATCCCATTTCTGCAGCAGGAAGGTAAGCATCATCTTTTCCACTGGGCCTCAAGTATAACTTAGCATGTGCAATCACATCACATGGTTGCAGTTCTTCCCCTAGAATTTTCAGGGGAAGAACTACGTTTTCAGGCACAGTGGCAAGAGCATCCTTGGTTTTGTGCTCACTTGCTAAAATGTTTGGTTATTTATTTCACGGCCCATACAAGACTTTTGGTTGGTAATTCCAATATCAGGTATTATCAAGGAGAGAATTAATCTGATGTATATCTTTTGCCCAAATTACTGTCAGTAAGAAGTTCCAGAGAAGTTCCCTCTTACTTAACATTCAAAGTACTTAGAACGAACAGTCTTTAAGAAAAATGGTGAAATAAAAATTTACAAAGTTAAATTCTATTAAAGCATTAGCCAAATAAATAGAAAATTGAATCACATTGGCCATCAGTTCAGAGTAGTAGCTAGCCAGCTAGTTCAAATAATGTTGCATATCAAATACTAATGAACCAATCAAACTATTAAACTTCCCTTATGTTTTACAACCAATAAACCCACCATGGGCCATCGAAAAATGTAGCGAGCAAAACTGCATTTATTTTTACTACCTTAATTGGCAGGACTACTTTTACCTACTTTTGAGATGAGGTGCATTTGGTATCTTTGCTCAACTTATAACTCGCCCACGGCGCTGCATAAGACTCGACTGAACTGATGGAGGAAGAGGTGAAATGTAAAGCCCCGTTTACTAAGAACAGTTACTGGTTCACTTAGCACAGGCTGAAACATACGAATGCTCTCCCTCACTCCCAAAACATTGATTTCCGGGATATTGTGCATGATTTGCGGGTGTCAGGGAGCTTCTGTTTGGGATGTCTGTATTAGCAATATGAGAAATCATATGAACAAAGACTTTCTCTCATGGTAATCACTTATCACTCCATCTAATAACAGGCACTGTTATAGACACACAATGATTATTTGCATATGAGTGTATATTGGACAGGATTAGATAAAGGCCTGTTGTTTAGACATGATGTGTGTGCCATGCCTGGTTTTTTTAGGTGGTTGTAAATATTTCTCTGATTTTGTGCGTGTTTGATAGTACATGAGGGGACACTGGTGCATGCTGTGTCTGTGATGTCATATTGGATGGCATGTCTGAATGCAGAGGTCCCAGCTTCTATTAGAGACTGGCTCAAGAAAGCCTTCACATTGAAGTCCTCCACCTCCTCAGTGCGGCATGCCTACCTCCAGGCTATGCTCAGAGCCTTTAAAGGTTAGCAATCAGAGTTGGTTTGTGTGTGTTTTTTTTTAGTGTGTCTAAAATATTTTCGTAAAAATTATAAATTTATTTTTACTGTACATCATACTCTGTTAACAGTGGTGTGAATGGTTCTTTTCATGGTCTTTGAATTTTGCCCTCTCTGTATTCTTCTTTATAGGAGACACCTTGAGCCAAGCCGTGGATCTCGTTCCTCTCCTGATCCAGGTGGTAGAGAAAGCGGCTGCTCAGAGCTCCCAGCATGTCCTTCTCTATGAAGCTGTGGCAGCTTCGGTGCTGTTATGTCATCTCTCTATTCTGGACTCAATTTCTGGTGAGGCATTAGGAGTTTGGGAATTCAAACTGCACAAAAGAATATTTCAGGACTTATTTCAGTCAAGTTAAATTATATTTTCACCAAAAAAGACATTAACTAAAACTTATGATTTGGGGTTATTTGTGTTACTTGTTGAATTTGATTATTTCTGACTGTGAATGTTTGTGGTTTGATGCTTCTTTAGAATCTAAACTGACCCCCTTTTGGAACTTGATTTTGGATGAGAAAAAACCTCTCTTTGCCACTGAGAAATTTCTTGGGCAGGCCAACGAGGAAGGTTTGTTTCATTGACAGTCACAGATTAATAGATTGGATCAGCAGTCTGATATGTTTCAATTGATTTCTTTGTCTCTTTTTCTCAGTGCTGTGCACTGTCCTGCAGCTGTGTGAGAGACTGTTTCTGGACCAGCCACAGAGGCTAAACAACAGCAAGGCTCAGTCAGTTCTATTTCATCATACCTAAAATCATGCCTCATGTCTTGATAGAAAGTCATAAGTATTCTAACCATTTCCTTAAATTCTCTGTGTCTGTAGTCAGCTTTCCATCTATGAAAATTTCAGATTAATTAATGAACCCTGTGTGAATTTGGCCCCATATGATCAAAAAATAACAAAACCATGTTGGATTGTTTGTGCATGAAGAAATGCATAAACTTAAGCATGAGAAGATCACTGTAAACTGATGATTTGATTGTCCATGAATAAGCATAACCTCCTGGTACAAATATATTGACAGATCCATTTACTTTGAAGAACAGTTACTTAAAAATAAGTCTTGAGAAATAAAAGAGCGCAAATGTTTATTTTAAATAAATAAGCTCTTTAAACCTGACAGTGTAATTCAGAGGGTTTCACAGAGTAGGTGAAACTGTGCCATGTAGGTGAATGAATTCTAAAGCAATTAGTTCCATTTATACACACAGAAAATATTGTCATGTGGAACATCCTGTACCATGTGGAATAAAATAAAATGTTTCTTGTATGTATAGGCTTATAAAATTTCAGTTATCCATGCAAATTATATCATCTGTCAGTTTGAGCTTACATTTGAAAGACAAGACTGTTTTGAGTTGACAGAAAGCCTCCAGTAACTCAAATAACCATTTCCTATGATTATAGTGAGCAGAAAAGCATCTTAGAACTCTTGAATATATTGATCCTTGAAGTATGTGGGCTACAACAGCCAAGGGGCACAACCTCTCCTGTTTGCCATGAACAGGAAACTATGGCAACAGTGCCCACAGTCTCACTGAACATGTACAGCTAAAGATTTTGAAAATATTCTGTAGTCTTTTTCCAGTCTTTACCTTGCCACACTCTGTAAAACTGTACCCAAATGTAGACTCAACTCACATTTCTGGATCTTTTTGTTTGTCTGCCTGTCATGGTTAAATGTCTCTGGAATATTTAAACCAGCCTGAACCAAAAAAATCCATTGTTAGAGGGCATTCCTCTACTGCTCTATGGTTGTCTGATAAACCATTGTAAATGTCCTGGTGAGATCCTGAAGAATCAAAGGAGAGGATGACGGAGAGGTGTCTGTCCAGAGACGAATCACAAGATGTTGGCTGGAGTTAGGGGGAGAGGGGGCAGGAATGAGACAGACCGGCAGACAGAGCGTTCGCACCTTTAAGAACAGATGCAAGAGGAGATAGGAAGATAGCAGCAGGGAAGATTTAACACATTAATATCAGATCTATGAGGAACAGAGCAAGAGAGTAGAAACAGCTCCTTTTTATATAAAATAATTTTAACAAGAACTAATCTGATATCTTTTAAAAAAGTTTTAAGATTTATTTTCTATAAAATATTCAAAGTGTAAAGGCACACCAGGGATAAAGATGCTGAGAAGGACAAACACTCAGCTTCAGGATAATGTTACTGTTAACATTTTCTGTTAAATAATTTACATTTTCCCATAGTTTTCTGAAATCAAACAACATGTCATAATTATCGGCACCCTCCTTCAGTGGATAAGTGTGTAAGGCGTGAGCACGCTGGCGTTCCTCTTTATACCCCTATCTCACCTGCGTGGAGTCAGCGCAGGTTCTCACGGTGGCCGTAAGTACGTTTCATTATGATTCACCGCAAGTTTTTTTCAGTTTTCGCGTAGTGATTACGTTTCCATCGCGATGGCACTACAGTTTCTTGCGGCTTCATGCGGAATTGGTCGCGGAAAAAGAGAAATTGAGGTATTTGGGGAGGAGGCATGACAGTTTCCCTGGTGTCGCTACGTATAGTACCGGCGTCATTGCGGTTAACTGCGGCGTTTTTGTGGTTACGCTCCAGTATCATTTTGGAAGCAATACGGTGCTGGCAGAAGTTTCACGAAAAGATCACGGTGCAAACGGAAGCACTACGTTTAATACGTAAACAGCGATGTACATACATTATGGTCCTGGAATGCGGAAACCAGCAGACCACCGCGCTTCACCGCATGAAAATGCACATTATAAAAGGTCTCTCCTTTTCATTCATTTTAGTTGCAAATTTCTAATAGACAAGATGTTTTTTCTCACGGAACAAACACTACTGGCCACATCACGTATTATGAAGCTGTTGGGCTTGGCTGCAAATGATCTCCTCATCAGAAGAAGAAGAAGAAGAAGAAAAAACTGGAAAGACAACAAATTGCTGCAGAAAAAACAAAAAATAAGAAGACAGAAGAGATATTGGGTGAGACAGTGGCTGCAGAGAAGGACAATGTATGGACAGTATGAGAAACTGATGGCTGAACTAACTACAGAGGATCAATCAAACTTCAGTAACTTCCTCAGGATGGAGCCAGATATCTTCAGAGAACTCATAGAACGTGTGGGCCCCAGGATCCAAAAGCAAGACACTTTCTTCAGGAAATCCTTGGAACCAGGACTGAAGGTTGCAGTGACACTGAGATATTTGTCTACTGGGAATAGTTACAAGTCCCTTCAATACTCCTTCAGAGTTGCAGCCAATTCAGTTTGTAATTTCATACCTGAGGTTTGCCAAGCCATCATTGATGAGTACTCAGCCGAGGTCATGACTTGCCCCATCACACCTGAAGCCTGGAAAGAAGTTGCTGAAGGTTTCAAGACACGGTGGAACTTCCCTCACTGTGTAGGAGCTATTGATGGCAAACACATAGCTATCAGGAAACCAAGTAAAAGTGGATCTTACTACTACAACTACAAAGGCTTCTTTTCCATAGTTCTGCTTGCAGTAGTTGATGCAATCTACAAGTTTCTTTATGTCGACATAGGAGCTAATGGTGCTGGTTCAGATGCAGGGATCTTCAATGACACTGACTTAAAAGAAGCACAGGAAAATGGCACTATTGGATTACCAGCACCTGATCCAGCACCTACCAAATGATTCCAATCTGAGTCCATTGGTTACTTCCTTGTTGGTGATGATGCTTTTGCACTGAAGACCTGGCTGATGAAGCCACTGCCCTTCAGGAACATGACCACTGAGCAAAGAATATTCAATTATAGACTGTCCAGAGCCAGGAGGGTTGTTGATAATACCTTTGGCATTTTGGCTTCACGATGTCTCCTAACTACAATGCCACAGCAACCAGAAAGGGTCAGCACCATTGCCCTGGCTTGTTGTGTCCTGCAAAATTTGCTCAGATTGCGGAATCCTCATAGAGAACTTCCAGTGGACCAGGAAAAACCCAAAAACACATGATGTCATACCAGGAAGTTGAAGAGAGAGACTGTAAATCTTCCTGACATGGCAGAAGTCTACAGAGGAAACACTACTGTAGCAGAGCAGCAAAGATACAAAAGCAATATCTTACACAGTCATTGAGGGGTCAGTGAATCATTGAAATGGCAAATCATTCTAGTCTTATTTTATCGGTTATGATTATCTTTGATCACTTGCGGCAACAGTCTTCACTCATCTAGAACTGTTATTATAGCAGCATGTCTTTCTTTGTAAACTGCTACCAATTAATCACAACACTTAAAGTTCACAACCATAATTTATTAAGTATAACAATCCAAAAGAAGAGGTAAAACACAAATGAACAGAACAGAACAGTTAACATCAACAACAGTCCTTATGTTGATAGCACAAAAGTTATTTGTCATCACCAGAATTCTCATCATGCCCAAGTGCCCGAATCAACTGCGTCATAAAAGAGGTGTCATCAGGTGTGCTGGGAGTCTTGTCTGGACAGGTGTGATGGCCTGTAGGGACACCTGACCGATGAGAGATGCCCCAGCATCAGATGACGTTACTGGGGTGGAGAGCTCCTGGGGTGATAAAGCAGTTTGGTACTGCCGGACTGCAGGTCGCTGCAATGATGAAGAAGGAGGCTCTACAGGAAGCAGAAGGATGGAGGAGGACCTGCAGGTACCTGGAAGGTCATGTAAGCAGCTGGCTGGAAGGTCGTGGAAGCAGCTGGCTGGAAGGTCGTGGAAGCAGCTGGCTGGAACAACGAGGAAGCAGCCGGCTGGTACGCCCACGGAGTGGCGCCAAGGGTCAGCTGGTAGGACCAAAAATCGCGTGGAGGCTCAAGCTGTCTCTGGCGACTGACAGTCTTGAAGTGCATCAACGTCTGAAATATAGCAGCTTGGCATTCCTGCCATGTACAGTATCAGCATCCATTGGCCTGGTCTCATGGTATATCATCTCTGCCCACGCCCTCCTTGATCCCATCTCATCATCATGTGGTTGTGCTGTCTGCCTGAGGACATCTTGAACCTCAGCTGCCTTCTTAAGAATCTGAAAAAATAAGAAAACTACATTAGCATTCAGCAAGTAAGTGCTAAACAGCTAAAGAGTCTAGTGCGACATGATTGTCACCAAGTGCCCTAGTGAGAAGAGTTATGAAGTGAAAGGAGCATTATTATTTATTTTGTTTATTTATAAATTACTTATTATTATGTGGTTTGTGATGTTTCAGGAGATTAAATATATAATAATAATAAGTAATAATTTATAAATAATATTGCTCCTTTCACATCTCCTGAAACATCACATATAAGACAAAATGAAGTGAAGAAGCTCTTAAGTATAAATTTTTAGACTCAGCCATCCTATAATTCTGTAGGAACCATTGACTAGGCACGTAATCTCACTGGCACATCAGACAACAGGGGAAGGAGCACTAGAGCAAAAAGATATACTTACTTCACCAAGAGCAGCTACAGTGGCTGCCTTCTTATTAGTGGACCTTTTCAAGACTGTGCTAGACCTTGTCACTGTCATTGGCAGATGAAGCAACTGCGACGAGTACTAGCCGTACTGGACAGGTTCTGTGAAAGTTGACCTCCCTTTTTTCTTTTTCCCTCTGCCACCCTCTTCATGAAGTTCTGGATATAGCCAAAATTTTCCATTATCCACTTGTCTCGGTCTGTCATTGGCTGTGCTCCTGACCCAGACGGCTGCTTCTTGGTAAGTTTCCCAGCCCTATCTCTCATAGACTTCACCCAGGTAGTCAACTGGTCAGCTGTGATGCCCAACTGTTGTGCCTTGTCTGAAACTACTCTGCTTCTCTGATCTCTATTTTTGTATGCAGCCATTCTAAAATTGTACAGGAATTCATTTTCCTTGTACCAGTCAGCTACTTCCTGTTCCTGTTCAGGCTGTAATGTATGTGCAGGAGCCCTGGTCTTCTTGGTTGCTTCTGAAGCAGGTGTGTCTAAAGCTGGTTCTGAACCCTTCTTGGTTGCTTCGGGAGCAGGTGTGTCTGAAGATAGTTCATTATCAGTAGTTTCTCCTTCTTCTTCTGAGACAACATGAACAGGACTAATAGACAGTGGTGGCTGATAACTGGTTTTCTTGAATTTCCCTTGTCCCTTCCCTTTGGGTGGCATGATGACGTGATGATGAGAAATGATTGGGAGATAGGGGTTGTGAATGAGATGAAAACACTGTAAGAACTCCGTAATAACCGTAGGACAATGCGTGCTCATTAGAGGGTAAAGATCCAGTTTTTCTCTCTGTATCAGCCTGTCTCACTTTACCTTTGAAAAGAATCGCGACAGAACAGAGTTTCTGTGTAAGGCAGAGTGCGTGTGTGTGTGTGTGTGTTTGGGAAGCCGAGAGGAGGAGGCGGTGGTAGGGGGGCTGTAAAGACGAGACGAGTGTGTGTGTGCGTGTGTGTGCGCGCGTAATTTGACACCGTGCTCACACATACACATACACACACACACACACTCTCTCTCGCCTTTACAAAACCCCCTCCCACCCCCTCCTCCTCTGGGCTTCCCCCACAC
>JAOVVB010000032.1:199697-212156 GCA_028570985.1 Heterobranchus longifilis | reverse complement strand
TGCCAAAGGAGGGTCAACCAGTTAAGTCCAAAGGTTCACATACTTTTTCCACCCTGCACTGTGAATGTTTACATGTTCAATAAAAACATGAAAACATTTAATGTTTGTGTAGTATTAATTTAAGGAGACTGTGTTTTTCTATTGTTGTGACTTGGATGAAGATCAGAGCACATTTTATGACCAATTCATGCAAAACTCCACGTAATCCCGAAGGGTTCACTTAAAAAGATGAGAGAGCCAGAGAGAGTTAAGTGGGAGAACTTAGTAAATACTGACTAAATACTTTTTTGCACCACTGTGTATATATAAATAAACATCAATAGGAGTACTTTTATATTAAAGTACTCCTATTGATGTGTCAGCTGTTCACATCTATGCACTCAGATTCCTCACAAAAAAAACAGGCTTTGTTTGAATGAAACAAAAAGTAAAGCATGGTTTCTGCAACATTCATTGATGTGCAATTCTTATGCATAAAAAGGCAACTTCTTTTGTGAGTTATCTATTTGTTTGTTGTATTAGAGGTAACTGAAACTGAAAAGAGAAACTGCTTTTTTTTTATTTATTTTTTTTATCTCACATAAATCTCATACCTGCACACGTGTTCATCTGCCTTTTGATTAAAACTGCCGCAGGTTCATGCAAACATTTTACATTTGCTAAAAGACTTATTCACAACCACATTTCAGCCATTCACAGACAACATGCGTTGTGGTATGTTGTTTGTGATCGGAGTATTTTATGAGTGAAATAAAGCTGCTCACTTCAGTGCAAACCTTTACTTTGCACTTTTCATCTCCTCTTTAATGAAAAACACTGTTGATATGAGCGGCTTTTTTCAGTCATAATATCCTCAGATCATAAAGAGGGGCGACTTTTGCAAAGCAGACAAAGAAAGTAAAAATCAGTACCCCAGAAAAACAACATAGCACAAATATATACTCGCTAAATAAACGCTTTATAAAGTGAAGGATCACAGCGATGTGAGCAGCTTTATTTCAGTAATAAATTCATAGCCACATTCCAGCCTTTCGTGGTTAAATAATTATTTAACGCTGGGCACAAACAGCAATAAAGCATGATGATTACTATTATTTAAGAAAACTGAAGTGCCTCCTGTGGATTTATGCGAAGAGTCTTTTTTTTTTCTGGGGAAAGTATATTTTATTTATTTTTAATAGCATAAATCATGGGTTGTAGTGTTTTTTTAATCACTTTGTACACAACCCATGATTTAGTTATGCTATTGTAAAAATAAATAAAATTAATAATTTAAACTAGTTATTGCATTGTTACAAGACATCCTTAATTTACCTTTAGTACCTATGTTTTGTCCCAATTATACATGTGTATTTACGAATACTTTGACAACAAACTTATCAGCTATAACATTAACAGCAAAAAATATTAACACATTTTCATTGATTTATCAATTTCTCCGCCTGTAAAGAAAAGTATCTAAGGTTAATTTAAGGATGTGTTTATACATAATGCAATAGCTAGTTTTATTTATTTATTTATTTTATTTTTTAAATAGCATAAAAAACATGGGTTGTGTATAGACTGATTTAAAATGAAACAACAAATGTTATGATGAGGAAAATCTCTCTCATATTCCGGGGATTAAAAAACTGTAACAATGTCAATTTTGGAATCCATAGAAGCTCAGTGGGCTCGTGTGAGTGATTGTGTGCTAGATTTTATTCTCACGAGCCAGAAAGAGGAAAGGAAGAGGTAAGGGGCTACTGTGTAGGACAACTTTCTCACACACTCACTTTACCGACAGAGACTTTCACGCGCACACACAAACACACAAATTATTATTATTTTTTTTACATGCACACACGTGATCACAGTGTTATAGAAAACAGTACACGCACACATGGAGGTTGGCTATACCGAGCATGGGAGACGATTTCCCACAATAGTATTACATGACCTCGCTCATTTATCCAGTTAAAATGTATTTAAAATTTTTGCTTGTTTTGCGAAACACTAGCAGACCAAGGTACTTGCAATCCAAGGTTCCACTGTATTTACTTGTATTCCAGTGGAAAAAATTTAATCGGTGTACGACCAAATCGGGTTGCAACCAGAACTTGGGAATTAATTATCTTCGTGAACCGAGGTTCCACTGTACGTGCAACTGGATGTATGCGTGAGTGGTTTAGTCGCTCATATGCCAAAAGTGCTTTGTATCCCGAGCCCATTTGTTTACAAAATTGTAGTTCTTTAGGTGAAAATTCACAAGGCGTTGCGGTCATATGCCGAGGTACCACTTTAATCGTTTATTTTATACAATGACTTTTGCTAATTTTATGGAAGGTACTGTATAGACTGTACCTCAGATGTCATAATTTACCTAATAGGAGGTACTCTTAGTCCTAGCTGAAGTTAAGAGTAGACTGCTTCATACATGACTTTTGTGTCCTACTCTAAGGTAGGAATATTTTAATACTAAATAACTTTGAGGGTGATTCCTAGTGGTCATTTTGAGATGTTGGGTAAATACAGGCCCAGGTTTAAGAAGAAAACTGCAAATTCATAAAGAATTTTGGAGCATGGCCCTGGGGTCTATGAACAACAATTAGCAGAATCAATGGGCAGGCTTATTGTTTGAGGTTGCATCCATCATGTTGGTAAAAAGAACTTTAAAATTCACTAGAGTTTTTGTAGGATTCAGTTTAACATTCAGTTTAATCCACATTTCTAATAAAACAGAATATATCAAACTTCTGATCAGTGATGCTTTCATTAACAGTATGTGGTTTAGATTTGAAATATCTATCATTTAGTAGTTATAGCTTGGATTTGAGGTGATGGCTGGCCGTGGTAACTTTATATTGATTAGATGATTAAAACAGCACTTTTTTTTGTTTCTCTATCTACATTGTTTCACATGGTGGAACCTGAGTGTCTCTGCAGCTAATGGGCAATTGGAGGCATATATCTTTAGCTCCAGCATGTACAACTATCTTTCCTAAGACCCTAAAATTACCTGATACACCTAAATAAAGTTGCTGGTGTTTCTAAATGCTTAGCTAATTACAAATTTTTCAGGATAGACTTTCCTATAACCAGTGCTCTTTCAGTATTTCTCAGTGGGTGGTTCACTGAGGAGAGGAAACCTGTTGGACACGTGAAGCGCCAGTGGGCAAGCCTTGGCGCCCATTATAACTGTTTAAGTTAACATACCTCAGTTGGGGTTTTGTTGATACTGTTCCAGACAGATCCAGAATGGATGGATTCCACTTGCTGTTTTTAGACAAGGAAACTAACACGTTCTTTAAAAAGTCTCTCTTCTGCCACCATTAAAAGCAGTAAGGAGAAAATGAGCCAAATATGGAAATAAGAAAAACATTTAGCTCACTGAAAACTGTATAAAAAAACTTCTGGAGTTGATCTGCAGACAAGCTTAAAATTAACATAATTTAAGTTATTTTGGTAATTGTTTTGTTATATTGCCTTCTGAGGTTTTTGACAGTCTGTCAAATCACATTTCCTAGTCAGACACTAATTGTCCCTGAAAGTATAGTCTTTAACTTTGTTTCTTAATGTATGGGTCTGACTGTAATGTTTTTAGCATTTGGCCATCATTATATATCTGTAGTGGCCCTTTGCTGTGTGATATTCAGTGTATTCTTACTTCTGTAGGCTGTGGCAGACACTGTATCTGGAGCTGGTTCCTGAGCTATGTCCACTGCTGATTAAAGATGTGACACACCACGAGGAAATAGTGAGGGCAGCTGCAGCCGAGGCTTTATCCAGTGCTGTGAGTCAATACCCTGACGAATCAGCTACGGTTCTTTCACAGCTGACCGAGCTCTATCACCAGAAACTTTATGTGAGTCTCTACATTTCTTATTCCTGCCTGGTGTCATTTAAGGACTATAACAATGCATTGTATGGCTCTGCCATTAAACAGTAGACCATTGTTTTTGGGTTGTCAGTGCACTCATGTGTCCTTTTGTGACATCTGAGATTCTTATTAACATGTGTCAAGACTAAGTGGTGGAATTAATTAATTAATTTGCTTTTATAGAGAATTATTAAAAGAAACCCGGTCAGTGGTTAGATTTTGCAGTTGTCTGACTAATGCTCTTATGGCCTCATTGCAACATTTAGTGGAAAGAGTGGGAGACTGAATCACATCAGTCACATCAATATTATAGTCAGGTGTACACAAACATTTAGCATAATCTTTTTTTCAATATCTTCCTTGTTTTAAAAAAATATATCTATAAAGTATATAGATAGGTTTTTTTGGACCAATTGAAAAAGGTCATGTGGTCTGTCAGGTCCATATTCACTTTATTTCTAGTGAATAGTAATGAGTAATGAGTGTGTCAGGGTAGGAAGGAAAGTGCATGAAGTGATACACCAATCATGCATAGTGCCTACTATATAAGCTTTCACCTCAAATGAATTTTATTATTTCTTTTTTATTGAATAATTTTTTTTTTTTTAAATGCATCTTACATACATATACGCTTTACATGCACAAGTCTCTGAATGCTGCGAGCACATTCCACCTAAATCTCGCTGCGCATGACACCACAAGCACATTAGTCTTAGAGTTTGTGGTTGGCTACCACTAGAAGTACAATCAAATCCATGGAAAATATCCTAGAATTATGTGAAATTCTTTTTTTCAAGCAATTGTAAGACAAATTGGATCAATTTCCATTTTCAAAACTGCCTTTATATTTTTTCATTTGTAGCTACAAATAAAGGAAGTTGTAATATTTTTTACAAGCTGTTTAATTACAATCCTATTCATACTCTTTATGGTAAAAGTTTGTGTGAAAAAGGTTATGAAATACATAACAGATAATTACAAAACTAATATATAATTTAAGATTATTTTAAAAATTTAATGAAAAATAATCAATTAATTTAACTAATTAAATTTAAAACTGAGTGATGTATTGAAAATATACACTGATCAGGTATAACACTAGAACCACTTGACTAATATTGTGTAGGTCCCACAATGCCCACATGATGTAAAAGAAATCATGATTCATCATCTGCCACCTTCTTCCATTGCTTTATGATCCAGTTCTGATGTGAGGGTGCCCATGACCTTATCTCTGGTTGATGGGTTGTCCTTCCTTGGACCTCTGACCCAGTCATCTAACCATCACAGTTTGTTTTTTGTCAAAGTGTTTTTCCTTCTTCCAATGCAGCAATTATAAGAACTGACTCTTTTCATCCTATCTAATATGTGACGGTTGCTATTATAATGAAAATGTCATTTGTTTTACCCATCAATGGTTTTGTCTTAATGAATCAATTATACTTAATGTTGATCCCTTCTTAACACATCATTCACCTTATCAATTGCAGAGACCACCTCCAGTCCTGGATGCTTTGGGTCGAGTAATCTCAGAAGCACCTCCTGACCAGTGGGAAGCAAGGTAAAGCCCCTGCTTATTGAGCAATAGTATTATTCCCGCAAGTGAATCCTGTCAGTAAAGCTTGGCACTGGAGTGAGATGTGTTTCTTGTCCACAGGTGTGGGATAGCCCTTGCTCTTAATAAGCTCTCTCAGTGGCTACGGGAGAATCAGGTGACGCCCATCTTTCTGTTTTTTGTGCCTGATGCTCTGAATGACAGAAACAGTGAGGTGCGACGCTGCATGCTGGATGCTGCACTGTCTGTCCTCAACACTCATGGAAAGGTATCTCACCAAAAATTTCCTACTCCACTTTCTTCATTTATTTTTTATCTAAATTTTGCTTGTGCTTGCAACAAATATGTATTAAAGACTATTTACTTATTGACTGTAGATTTTTTTTTAATGAATTGAAAAAAATTGAAATTTAAATGTTGTAAAAATTTGTATGGATTTGTATGTGTATAGGACAATGTGAACTCTTTGCTGCCCGTGTTTGAGGAGTTCCTGAAAAACGCTCCTCAGGATGCCACCTATGACTCTGTGCGTCAGAGTGTGGTCATCCTCATGGGTTCACTGGCCAAACATCTGGACAAAAATGACCCCAAAGTCAAGCCCATAGTCGCCAAACTCATCACTGCTCTCTCCACTCCCTCTCAGCAGGTAAACATTGTACCTTTTGTTCAGTAATCGCTCTAAATGAGTGGCTCAGTGTGCCAAGGCTCTGAGTTACTCTTAGGAAGGTCAATGTTTCAAGACCCCAGCTCTGCCAGGTTGCCAGTGTTGGGCCCTTGAGCAAGGCTCTTAACCTTGTCTGCTCCAGGGGCGCTGTGTTATGACTGGACCCTGCACTCTGACCCCAGCCTATTAACAAAGCTGGTATATGCGAAGAATAAAAAATGTCACTGTATATTAATGCACAATTCAACTGAGATCCAAGTTTGGATTTATTTTCCTCAATCTAAAACAACACTGGATTTTTTTAAAACTATGAAATAACATATAGCTTTGGATAATTAACAACTCATACTCATCATATGACTATAATTGATTGGAAATTTTGGTTTTAAAAATTTTGCGGCATGAAAATAAAAAAAATGCTTAAATGAACTTTTTTTTTTTCAGACATCAGCAACAAAGTATGGAGTATCTGTGAACATTAATTTAAAAACGTTTACTTACCATTTAACTAAAAAAAACTCATAACTACAACACTCTGAAAACGGATTAAATGGATTATTAATAGTCATGCACAGTTACTCGAGTTCTGAAATATACATTTTTTATTTAAGTTTTTTTTATTTTGATTGATTTCTTTCATTACCACAACACCTTCCACAATTTACAACCATTTAAAAAAAATATTTTGATGAAACCTGACATTTTTTCAAAATGTGACAAACCTGTAAGAACATAATTTGTAGATTCTGCACATGCATTTAAAATCAAAGTACTATTTTTATATTAATTAAATTATAATGAACATCTGTTGTGGTAATGGTATATTGTATAGGTTTCGGAAATTATTAATTATTTCGGTAATGATGAGTACACAAGTATAAGATTTATACTGAGACTAGTATACTACTCTGAGATAATGCAGAAAAAAACAGATAATGTTTGCACAATCGTGCATTAAAGTTTAAAACCGTATTGTTTAGTGCTTCAAAAATACAAAAGGCAAAAATATATTTTAGAAAAACATTAAAACAGGAAAAAACTGCAACATTTCAACATGTAACTAAAAAAACATTAACTATTTTACCATGGCATTAAAAAAAAAAACACACAACAGAATACCATATTCTGATTTGTCAGAGCTTGTCACATGTATATTTATTGTTAACAACCATGCTACACAACAGTAAGAATACAGGATGAAGAGGTGAAGAAGGTACAGGAGTTTAAGTACTTGAGGTCAACCGTCCAGGGTAATGGAGAGTGTGGGAAAGAGGTTGTTTGGAGGTAAAGAAGCAGGTTGAAATGGGTGGAGAAAGTTGTCGGGAGTTCTGTGTGATAGAACAATATCAGCAAGAACCAAGGGGAAGATGTACAAGACAGTGGTGAGACCGGCCATGCTGTATTGTTTAGAGACAGTGTCACTGGTCAAGAGACAAGAGCTGGAGGTAGCAGAGCTGAAGATGTTGAGGTTCTCTTTTGGAGTGACACGGGTGGACAGGATTACATCAGTACATTACGAGAACATCAGAGGGACAGCTTATGTTGGACCTTTGGGGGCCCAAGATAGGGAAGCCAGATTACGATGATTTGGACATGTTCAGAAGAGGTAGAGTCAGTATATTGGTAAAAGATTGTTGGACATGGAGCTGCCAGGCAGGAGGCAAAGAGGAAGGCCAAAAAGCAGGTACAGTATGTGGATGTAATAAATGAGGATATGAAGCTAGTGGTGGATGCAAGTGTTGAAATTCCACATTGTGCAAGGTAGAGCATAGTACTGTCTTTATTCTGATGCTTTTTTTTATATTACTAAATTACACATTTTATATTTAAAATCTTTAGTGCCATGGTGTTTTAATGGTTTCGTGAGAATCACCCACATATAAGTGTGTGTAACATATGAATATATATATAAATAAATAAACTGTGTGTGTATATCAGAATATGTAGAGATGAGAATGTCACAGCAGCATGCGCCTCACTCATACAGGTCCAGGAGTCCGTGGCCAGTTGCTTGCCTCCTTTGGTGCCTGCTATAAAGGAGGATGCAGGTGATATGGTACGCAAGTTGCTGCAGCTGCTGCTAGAGAGTGACAAGTATGCAGAAAGGAAAGGTGCTGCTTATGGCTTAGCCGGCTTAGTAAAGGGCTTGGGCATCCTGTCCCTCAAACAGCAAGATATCATGACCACCCTCACTGATGCAATTCAGGACAAAAAAAATGCCAGACGAAGAGAAGGTGAGTTCTTTGATTTATTCTGATGGTTATTTTACATTGCGTTCAGGCCTATTGTCATTTTGTAAAATAAAAAACAAAAATTAACATTATGAATAGATAATGATAGAAAAAGTGCCCATCTGTACGCTTTATCTCCTATTTTTTATTTAATTTATAGATTCCCTTTCTATTACATACTCCCAAACCATGCTTACTGTGGAGTAATAGAATCAAAAGATTTGCACAATATTTTTTCACACTCTTTCTCTGTCCCAGGAGCCCTGTTTGCTTTCGAAATGCTGTGCAACATGCTTGGGAAACTGTTTGAGCCATATGTGGTACATGTGTTGCCCCACCTTCTTCTCTGCTTTGGAGATGGGAACCAGTATGTCAGAGAGGTACACGCACAGTTTCTTTTTCTACTAGCCTAATTCTCCCTTGTTTTTTCCTCCAGTTTATGCCTCTTCTTTCCTTTTTCTCTTCCAGGCAGCAGATGACTGTGCCAAGGCTGTAATGCGGAATCTAAGTGCTCATGGGGTGAAGTTGGTTTTGCCCTCACTTCTTGTAGCTCTTGAGGAAGAATCCTGGAGGACTAAAGCAGGTCAGCATTTACTCAAAACTTGCACTTTTTGTGCTCTAAGAGTGCAATGCTCTTAAAGTATTGCAACAGCAAGGCCAATTCACTTATTTTTTTTCTTTATACAAGGCATTTGGGTTTTATATCAAAAGGTGAATGAATCCAAATTCCAGCTTTAATTTCCTGCTATTTACATCTATATTCCACTGCAAAAGTATTGGAATGGCAGGGCAAGTGTTTATTTATTCAATTTTAAATTTCTTCAGAATATAGCAAAAACTAAAATATTAAATCAGATGAGAGATCGTAATTGCAGCATTAATTTCCTGATATTTACATACATACTGTATATATGTTTAATAACTTAGAACATGGTGCTTTATTTTTTAGAAGGCCCAACCATTTTTCAAGTGATCAAAAATATAGGAACATGTGACTGATGGGTGATTCTTGTAAACCTGCACAAAGACTCGTGAAGTTAAAGGAAAAGCAATAAATTTTGATATGAAAAAAGAGGGAATGTTTATCAGAGCCATTGCAACATTTTATAATGTCTTTAAAAAAAATAGCCAATGAAAAAATACAGTTGATGAGACATTGAGAGCTGTGAAGTGACGGTAAAAAAAAAAAAAAAACCCTCAGTGGATCACCACAAGATGCAAACACTCGAAAGGCAAGCTTTAAAGTCGACAAAGAAATACAATGATGACACACAAAAGTTCCCTTTTAGTCGCTTCACTTGAATCAACACGTCATTCACATACATACATACATACATATATATATATATACACACACACACACACACACATACAGTGGAACTGAAATTATTTGTATATTATTTACAAAATATAAAGTAAAAATAAAAAAAATTAACCGCACTTTACCTTTAAAAAAAAAAAAACATAAGACAGATAAATGTTTCCGTTTGTGTGTGTGTGTGTGTGTGTGTGTGTGTGTGTGTGTGTGTGTAAAATAGCGTAAGCGCATACTAACGGAATCACTGCTGTAAAGTAAAAAAACAAACAAAAAAAACTAATGAACTTGCACTTTACCTTTAAAAAGAATCTCGACAGAGCAGAGTTTCTGTGTAAGGCAGGGATTGTGCGTCTGTATGTGTGTGGGAAGCCGAGAGGAGGAGGGGGTTTTGTAAAGGCGAGAGAGTGTTTGTGTGTTGGTGAGTGAAGGAGCACGGTGTCAAATTGCGCGCGCGCACACGACAGGCTGATACAGAGAAAAAATGGATCTTTACCCTCTAATGAGACTTGCTTTTGCTTTATACGCGCGCCCACGTGTTATAATAAACAATACACGCGCGCTGTACACACACGCTTACAAACACAAAATAAAATGTTTCACGCACGCACACACACACACACACGTGGTCACAGTGTTATAGTAAACCGTACACGCGCGCACGGATGTTGATTATACCAGTGAGTGCGCATGTGAAGATGTGTCCTATATATATAAATTGACTGAAAAGGAATGAAGTGTTATGATTTTAACCTTTGTTCGTTGAGAATGAGGAACAAGGTATAACACCTTGCTGCCTCGCCTCACAGCTAAGATAACTGAAGAGCAGCAGGTGATCTAAGAGGTTTTCCTGCCTTTAGGGCGTGAATAAAGGTGTCTTCGGCCAGGAGACGAGAAGGCGTTATGTCAGTCATAATAATCATAATCATAAACATTCGTTCTATAACTAGGATGATGGAAAGCCAAAATGTGGAGAAAGATGGAATCTGCTTAAGATGCAAAATAATACAAGCTTATCAGACATGCATGGTGGAGATGTAATGGCTTGAGATGGAGATAGTGACATGTAATGGTTTAGCAGAATGAATTCAGAATTATCCTAAAATATGCTGTCTCAACATACAGAGATATGCATCCAGTCTAATTGAAAGGACCGTAATCATGCTGCCAGGCAACATCCTGAAGCAAAGGACTTCATCAGTGGAAATCGGAAGGCTTTATATTTTAGCCTAGTCAATCACCAGACTTTACTCCAGAGTCCAGACTATTAATTTCACTTCCTGGTGAGAAAACTAAAGGGAGACCCCCACCTACAGTATACAAATAACTGAAAGAAAAGCTTAACCAATGAGGAATTCATCTTGATCTTCATATTCAGTCTGTACAATAAAGCTCTTTATAAACCCAGGGGCAGTCAGGAAGGTTAATTACAAGTGAGTTCTAAGTAAACAGTGGTGTAGTTAGCATTGTATGTGAAAGTCATTAAATAAGTTGCAGATCTGTCAACCTTTACACATTTATGTTCCTGGTGCATGCATTTCTCATGTGGTGTTAAAGGCTTGTCATTGAGCATTTTTGTACATTGCATTGTACAATACTTTATCCAAATAGAGAGTAAAGATACATTTACAAATAAGTCTGTGATTATGCCTTTTTCCTGACAAGCAAAGAATTAAAAGTTGAAGACGCATAACATACCAGGTGCCGTTTTCAGCATCCATATCTGAGTTTGTTTCTGTTTTCTACAGGCTCTGTGGAGTTGCTTGGTGCCATGGCATTTTGCGCTCCTAAACAGCTGTCATCATGTCTGCCTAGCATTGTGCCTAAACTGACTGAGGTTCTCACTGACTCACATGTTAAAGTGCAGAAAGCTGGGCAGCAGGCACTGCGCCAGATCGGTTCAGTCATCCGCAACCCAGAGATCCAGGGTAAGAGCGAGATAAACATATAACTTAACTAAATCATAGGATAAAACTTTTAAAGGGTTTTCTGTCCATGATGGTTTCTGCTTTTCCAATCTAGTTTGCATCATCAAACAAAAGTTTGATCCCAAAACTTTTTATGTTTTGGTTTAGACTATGTCTGTCCCCTGCTCATTTTTGTCCCATGCTTTTCCCACTTCTCTTTTCTAATTATGCATCTGGGGTTATGGTTAAGTGCTGCATTATGAAGGGAGTGAACGGCAGGTCAGTGGAAAAGAACGCACACTTGTGAAACTGGGTCTATTTAGTGTTTGTCTGTTGCAGTAATTGTAAAGCAAAAAAAAGGTAAGCAGAACAAGCGAGTATGGGAGAGCGAGCAGATCTCACTCCTAATACTCAATAATAATCACTCCCCAACTGTGTGTGTGTGTGTCAAGATCTGGTAAGATTAAATTAGTCACAAAGAGAATTATGAAATATAGAAGCTGTAAGCTCAAGCCAAACCGTCCTGTCTTGATCTTTTATTGTGCCAACATGCTTTTCTTACTCTCATTCCTCCTGGTTTTCGGCACCAGTTTCATAATAAGAAGCATGTTGCCACCATGAAGGATGTGCTTTTCTGCAGGTTGTGACACATGCACACAAGCACTCACATTCACTCAGGACACTAGTACCTCATTTCCACTACACTGGTGCTGGTGCCAGGTGCCCGCATTTACAACTAGACAGGAGCTCAGCGGGAGCTGCGTGATAATACGTCACAGGCCACTCCCTATACTCCCAAACACTCCCTATAACTCCGCCCACCGCTCGTGACGTCCCGGGTTCTCGCAACTAGACCAGCAGAGTTTAGGGGCCGGTTAGGCGCTTATTTTAGGGCACCGGCACCAATTTTTTTCTGGGGAAAAGTGCG
>JAOVVB010000032.1:155299-166445 GCA_028570985.1 Heterobranchus longifilis | reverse complement strand
AAGACTCCCAGCTAGGACTTTTTAGGCTAAGATAGGAGCTCTCTGAGAGAATTCTAAGAAGCTTTGTGAATACGGGCCCAGGTTTGGTTGGTTTGTTAGCCTTAGCCTTTGTTAGCTCTTAGCCTTTGTTAAGCTTAAGAGCCTTTGTTAGCTCTTAGCCTTTGTTAAGCTAAAGAGCCTTTGTTAAGATCTAAATCCATGAGTTATAGTTTGAGTTCTTTGTTTCTTTGTTTTGGTATTATGTTTTGTTTAATAAAAGACTCTTTAATACCATCATCCCCTCTGCATCTATGCCTGCCTTTTAAGTCCACGGCTACATCAGCCAGTATACCACCAGTACGTGACAATCGCTGCTAATTTAATTTTATGATTTTTAATAGCTTTAGTTTTCTGTCACATTTTCATGATAAAACCTCACAATATAAAGCTATGATATTGAAAAAACTGAAAATATTACAGTAAATATGATTTCCACACGTTTACTTTAGTTATTGATAACCGTGACTCTACTGTGAAAAATATGTCGCAGGCATTATGTATTGAGCAGAAGATACATCGATTTCACAAACTGCATATGAGTCTGTAGTCACCTATGTTACCACCACGTGGGGCAAACATATGCAGAAATATATTCATACTGCATATTGTATATTATCTGCAAATTAGGTGTGTACATTGCATTTTTATTCTGATTCGGGTGTTGTTTTATCTATTAGTGATATATTAGGCTCATTGTATATACCAATATCTCTTTTATGTCTTTTGAATTATTGCAGGTTTTTAAATATGCTTAGGAATAAATTGACACTTGTTGGTAAAAAAAAAAAAAAAAACATGTTCTTAAGTTAACAGCACACTCCCTACATTTTTTTTTTAAGACAAGCATTTTCATCATCCTTGTCTTAAAAATGCAGCAAAAATTTCTTGTGTAGCTGAACCTCCTGCTGGAAGCCATGGATATTATTATTAGCTGCTTTATTCTTAGGCACAAGAAGTACGTAATTTTTCTATACGTTGTACACATTTTATATATTGTAGAGCAGTAATAATATTACTATATCAGCTTATACTGTAGCAAATAAAAAAAAACATTAATTGGTGATGATTTAACTAATGTTTTTAATACTCATTATACAATTACAAAATGACAAGGACAAAGCTATGGCATGGTAAGTGTGCCAAAAAATAACATGCAATAATCATTCTAATAATTCTAATAATTAATATAGAGTACAAGTGCATATGAGAGTTGAACAAGAGATACTAGAGATCAAACAAACACACCAAAATAAAGTTTTTCTGTTATTTTATTGCCACCTAACTCCTGAAAATAACTTCTATTTTTCTCTATAGAAAGTACCTCTCTAGCAAAAGATTAGCAACATACTGTTTTACCAACAATAGGAATATGTTATGCTTATGTACATCCCTCCTCTATTTTCATTAGAAACTTACTTTTTAAGTGTTTCACTGCTGTGCACCAAGCTTTCAAATTCCTCTTACAAAATCTATTGTGCTCCAGTGGCTGAAAGGGCAAAAATGCGCACAATCTAAAATCTGTTTTAAAGTATTTCCAAAAGAGAGGAGACAGTTGTCCATGGTTTTGAAACAGAATGTTTAATTATCATGTGTGCATATGTTTCACCCATACAGTGTAGTTCACAACAATCTAATAAGAAACTTAATAAGACCTGCAGGCAAGGCCAATAGGCCAACTGCACAGCAGACATAAAAAATAATCCCAATAATTTATGACAACACCAGGCATGCAATATTGATCATGGCACTGCAAATACATAAAATCTCAAATAATATAATTTAAATTTCCATATTAATCAAATTATTAACAATAGAGTTAATATGTGGATCAGAGTAAATGTACCCTTTGAACTGGATACTGTTTGATCATTGCAAGCCAACCTCAAAGTCCAGCAAGAGTATTTGGTCACAAACAAACAGTTTGCACACAGAAAGCAACTCAGAGTGAGCAGGTAAGTAAAAATATCACAATAATCTTTAAAATATTACTTTATATAGTTCATGATTATTGTATTAAAAGCTTTATTAAAAATCTGCCTTTATTTTCTCTAATTCAACATTTCTAAAGGATGTGGATTTTATTAGTCATAGCAACAACATTTTTCCTATATGCTCCAGCTTTGGGTGGAGTGAAGGAACTTGGTTCACATTTTAACTTTAGTGAGAAAAGAAATGCAATGGCAATTAATACGCAAACACTTCCCCGGGGTGGTGACAATCCACAGATGGAATCGTTGTCTCAAGACTCCCATCAGGACAACACAGTGACCAAAGACTTGCCACTGGTAAGTTTGGAAGAGGATGATTACATTGATTTTGATAAGATATTGGCAGAGGGAGATGATGAGTACACTGAAGGTGATGAAATAGATGACATCACAACACCTGGCCTAGACCCTAACTTTGTCTCAGAGCTGTCAGACCCTAAAATGTGTCAAGCATGTCTCTTGAGACTCTTTCAGGGTCGAACACGGCTGCAGCGCATTAATGTGGTCAATGCCCTTTTTGGATTTCGCCTCTATCGAAGCCTTCGCAACCAAGTCAACCAAACAGATAATGTTCTGCTGGCACCTGCTGGAATCTCCATAACCATGGGAATGATTGCACTTGCTGTCGGCTCTACCACCCACAAGCAGCTCTACCAAACATTAGGCTTTGCTGAATTTGTCAATGCGAGCATTCACTATAATGATTCCACTGTGCACAAGCTTTTCTGCAAACTTACACACCGACTTTTCAGGCGGAACTTTGGCTACACTTTGCGATCTGTCAATGACTTTTACATCAAGCAAAGTGTTTTCATGACAGAAGGCTTCCGAAGTCAGGCAAAGAGATACTATTTTGCTGAGCCTCAATCTGTGGATTTTAGGGACCCAGCATTCCTTGTGAAAGCCAACCAGCGTATTCAGAAGATGACAAAAGGGCTAATCAAGGATCCACTTAAAAATGTTGACCCCAACATGGTTGTGCTACTCCTAAACTATCTGTACTTTAAAGGTAAACACCACAATCCTTTGAGTATTACAATAATTAACACAAAAACGCTTTCACTTAAGCTTTCGGTCTAAGAATTACAGTACAGTCTCAGGTAAATTTATTATATTACTATAGGAATGTTTATAGGTTTGCTATTGTTAAAATTATGAAAGTAAGTAAAAAAAAATCTAAGGCTAACAAATTAAACACTAAATTGAGAAGAAATTGGTGCAGTTCTCACCTAGTCCTACGCTGAACATGCAGGAACATGGGAGCAGAAGTTTCCAGAGGAGCTGACCCATTACCGTCTCTTCCGTGTGAATGAGAAGCACCAGGTTCGTGTGCCTATGATGCAGAATAAGGGTATTTACCTGGCTGCAGCTGACCATGAGCTGAACTGTGATGTTCTACAGTTGCCCTATAAGGGCAACATAAGCATGCTCATTGCTGTGCCACAGAAACTCTCTGGGATGAAAGTTCTTGAACAAGAGGTCTCACCTACTCTCATTAACAAGTGGCTCAACAACATGACCAACAGGTATCGTATCAAGAAAACATTAGTACAACTTTTTTTTTAAAGGAGAAACCATTCAAATCTCATTAATTACCTCCTTGCATGAAATTGCCTATATGGTAAAATATTCATAAATGTTCTGAAAATACATAAACATTTTGTCATGGGGTTTCTGTTAGAACTCGTGAGGTAGTTTTCCCCCGGTTTAAGCTGGAGCAGAACTATGATCTCGTCAACCACTTAAAGCAATTGGGTCTAACTGACCTCTTCACAGAAAAAGGTGACTTTTCTCCTATGGCTTCTGATAAGGTCTCTGTCAACCAGGTAAGACAACATCGTGCACTGAAGGAAAACTTTAAATATTTTTTTTATATATCTATTGAACTACCCCTTAGTAAGGACTATGTCAACTTAGCTTTGGTTATTTGTCATATAGTAATATGTTATTTCATGTAATATGAAGTTTCAAGTAATGCCCATTTGTTGTCACATTTTCAGTTTAAGCACCAAAGTGGCATCACAGTAAATGAAGAGGGCACAGAGGGAGCATCCCTGACACATGTGGGTTTCATGCCTCTGTCAACACAGACCCGCTTCATTGTGGACCGCCCCTTTCTCTTTTTTATCTATGAACACCGCACTGACTGCCTTATCTTTATGGGACGGGTTGCAGACCCATCAAAGAGTTAATTTTGCACCTACATACAGCTAAGCTTCAAAGATATATTAAACTAAACACTGCAATGGAAAATGTCACTTATACAGAGTATAAGTCAGCAAAGCTGTAAGAGGCTTGTCAGGCTCAGTAGCACACAAATGTTTTAATGTTAATTTTTTTTTAAATTAATTTCCACTTTTTAAATAAGTATGTAACACATCAAATGTATCATTAAAGCATTTAAAGCATTTTTTGTGGTTTCCTTTATGAGTTGTAAGTTGTAAACATACAGCATGTCAAATTCAACTACACAGATGGAGAAAATTACTAATGATTTCATTATTACTAATAAATTAATGCATTCATAATTACATTAAATTACACAATGGTTCATTATGCTTAATGTTGATTTCAAGATATTATTTACTTAAGTGACTTTATTACTCATAACAAATGAGTCAGCTGAACCAATAGAAATAAATCTACAAGAACTCTTCAAATCTAAAACACACTTCACCTTCAATAAACGACATATCTTGATAACACAAACACAAGCAAAATCAAATAGCAATAAACTGCTTTTAATTTGGTACAGTATTAAATGTGTTGGCATGTTGGTGTAGCGGTTAGCACTGGCGCCTTGCACCTCCAGAGTCCAGGTTCGATTGCCACTTCAGGGTCTGTGTGCATAGTGTTGGCAATTTCTCCCTGTGCCAGGTACTCTGATTTCCTCCCACAGGCCAAAGACATGCAGATATGGCTAATTGCCATTTCCAAATTTGCCATAGTGTGTGATTGACTGGAGGACCTACCACGGTTATGAAAATGGGAATAAATACAATTGGCCTCCACAGTTCCTAGTTGGACTACAGAGGTTCCTAAATAGACAGATGGCCATACCACGCTTGGACAACAGTAGATTGTATCATTCCAAACAAATATATAAATCAGAAATATAAAAAAATGTGTTTTTGTGTTGTCATCTTATAGCTCCATGATTTAGATCCTGAATTCAGTTAATTTTGTTTGGAGTTTTACATGATTACTGCATGGGTTTTATCTGGATGCAGAGCTTGCATCCAGGTGGATTGATTACCAAAATTGGACTTAAGTGTGAACATGTATATAATTGTGTGCATGTTGCAGTACAATTGGCCTGTGTCCCATCCGGGATTAATATGGTTACTAAAAGTAAATGAATGAATGACTATGACTATTGTCCTATTCTCATGGGACTAGTATTACGTGGGGACCTTGTGTGATTTGTAATAATTGCAGAGGTTGTCTGTGATCTTAATCCTGTACGAATCGGCCATGTCTGTAATTTGTAAAGTAAAAATTTCTCCGCAAATTACCTTCCATATTTTGCCAAACACAGAAGTTCTGTGATAATATTAATCCTGTGCGTATGTGGCCGAGTTGTATATCATTTTTTCAAGGTTTTTGTTTCCTGTGTGCCCTTTTATCCATTTTCTACAAAGAATTGAGGCTGCGTTGGAGTGCTTTAAAAGTATTTTGGGTGCTGGCTCACATCGCTATAAACCATACAACAATACAATATGCAGAAGGAGAAAACTGAAAACCATCAAAAGAGCGAAAGGAAAAGGAATGATTAGAAAGTAATGGATGACATGTATAGCAGGATGCAGTAAACACTCTGCTGTTTATATCATACAGCTAGACCTATAATGACATTTCCAAACAATAGCCTATCCAAAATAGTGCACAATGAAGTGAAGAGGTTCACGTCATAATTTGAGGTTAATGTGTTACAGATAAATCATGCGTACTATTATATTTTAACCCGATGAAATGCAAATGATACAGGGCACGATAACTATATTTGTTTCTTTTTTATTTTTATTTCATCTAACCAGACATCCATAAATTCTCTCTCTGTCTCACACATAGTCTGCATACTCATGCACACGTTCAGCACAAACACACCCTTTCCACCTCTTTTCATCGCAACACACTTATAAGAGACACGCATTTAGGATATAAACTGTATATCCGGGAGATAAGTTAGTAATTTAAAGTAAAATCGCAGGCTTCACTTATCCCGTGCGAATGTGCCAAACAAAACTCAGATGTGAGGGGGTAGTTTCTAAATCACACAAGATCCCCAGATAATACTTATCCAGTGTGAATAGTACATATGACTGAAATTTATATTGTAGTTGTTATTTCTTGACAGAAAACACAATGAACTGTACACAGACAGCATTAACATTGCATTAGATCTTAATTGAGTTACATTCCTCATGGACACTCGTTGCAACTCCAAACTAAACAATGACCAACTTTTCATGTACCAGTATATCTTAGGACATTAGCCATTTTGGGGTGTTTTTTGCTGTGCGTTTTGGATCATTATCCAGTTGGAGGACTCCTGACTGAGTTCAAGTTTTCTGACACTGGGAAGCACATTTTGGTCTGGAATACCTAGATAGTCTTGAGATTTCATTGTACCCTGTACAGATTCAAAAGTCCCTGTACCAGATGCAGTAAAGCAGCCCCAGAACATAAGTGAAGCTCCTTTATGTTTCACAGTAGGTACAGTGTTCTTTTCTTTGTATGCTTCATTTTTGTGTCTGTGAACATAGAGCTGATGTGACTTGATAAAAAGTTTTGTCTCATCCGTCCAAACAACTATCTTCCATAAGCTTGGTGGCTTGTCATGGGCATTTTGACAAATCCCAGTCCTTTTTTATTTTTTTTATTTAGTCCTTTGATTTAGTTTCAACAGTTGAGTCTGCCTCGGTTGTCTTCTATTAAGTCCAATTTGCCTCAATCTGACACTGATGTATCTAGAGGTAGTGTTCACCTCTAATCTCTTTGGAAGTTGTTCTGGGCTCTGTTTACCATTCGTATTAACCATCCCTTCAAGTTGTCATCAATTGTTCTCTTGTGGCCACGTCCAGTGCCGTTGGCTACAGAAATGATATGGACCATTTCAGTTACTGAATCTTGATTTGCTGAAGATAATTTCATGTACATGATATAATAGGAAGCCAAGTTTCAGATTGTAGTCCTTTAAAAGTTTATTATCTTATGATAAAGAATAACGCTTGAATTTCTGGGTGTTAGACAAATAAAATGCCTGAATATTTAGAAATGACGTATCATGTGTATCATATGTTACAAAACTGGCAGCTTGTTAGTATATATAAGGTACATGCATCTGTTACAATGTAAATAATGGATAGAGTAAATACAAGCATGTGTTTAATTGTGTGAAATTTTCTTTTCATTTTAATGATTATGGCTTATAGCTAATGAAAACCTAAAATTCAGTATCTCAGAAAATTAGAACATTGTAAAAAGGTTCAATACTGGAGACTCATGGTCTCACACTCCAATCAGATAATTAACTCAAAACACCTGCAAAGGTTTCCAGAGCCTTTAAATGTTCTCTCAGTCTGTTACACAATCAATAGGTTACACAATCATGGGAAGGCTGCTGACTGGACAGTTTTCCAGAAGACAATCATTGACACCCTGCACACAGAGAGTAAAGGTCATTGCTAAAAAGTTGGCTGTTCACAGTGTTGCATCCAAGCACATTAATGTACAGTTGAATGGAAGGAAAAATGGTAAAAAAAAGAAAAAAAAAAAGGTGCACTTATACAACAGGGATAACAGTCTTGGGAGGATTGTGAAACAAAGCCCATTTAAGAATATGAGGGAGATTCACAAGGAGTCAGTGCTTCAAGAGCCACCAAACACACAAACACTGTCATGTCATGCTGTGACTCTAGTTTCTTCCCATAGCACTGCTTCACCTCCTTTACCGCTTTCCGAACATTGTATGATGCAGCCTTGTACGAGGTTATGTCACCTGCCGCAATTGCCGCATTATAGGCAGCAGTGCGAGATCTCAGAGCGTCGCGGATGGTCTTATTCACCCACAGTTTCTGATTGGGAAATGATGGTGTTTTTTTTCATGGTTTCATCCGTTAGTCTCCGGATGAATCCCACAACCGCTTCCCAAAACATGTTGATGTCATCAGAGCTGCGCCAGAACATTTCCCAGTCCGTGTCATCAAGTGCGTTCTGTAGAGAGGCCACCAATTACTCCGTCCTTGAGCCTTGAGCCTTGAGCCTTTGTATTTTGGCATGAGGAAGGTGGCAGCATGGTCGGATTTCCCAAACTGTGGGTGAGATTGTGCCTTGTAGTTGTCTTTGGTTGTAGTGTAACAATGGTCCAGTGTCCTTTCGCCCCTGGTGGGTGATATGGTGATATGGTGATAAAGTTTGGCGCAGCGTCTTGGGGGTTGTGTTTGGTACTGTTTGAGAGCCTCATGCAGCTCCCATAAGGTAGTGTCCGTGTCCGCTTTTGGTGTAATATAAATGGCACTGATTATAACTACTAAACTCCCGCTGAAGGTAAAAAAGACAACATTTGATGGTCACTAGTTCCAGGCTGAGTGTTCAGGAGCATGTGAGAGCATGCTCATGCTGTTGCACCAGCTGTTGTTCACCATTAAACATGCATTGCCTCGCCTTGACTTTCCCGATTCTAGTGTCCTGTCCATGCGGTGAACTGATGTGTAAAGATGCATGTAAAGATGCATGAGAGTCGAAGCTTCTAAAAATTTAGAAACTTGCATGCATATAGAATGTATCAACATAATCAATCACTGGCAAAAAAAGGTAGCTTCCACAAGTTTTCTCTTAGCATTAACAGTAAAGCAAGTATTATTAAGAAAATAAAAGGTAACCTTAAGCTTAAGCTCCTTTACTAGATTAGCAACATGTACAGTACCAGTCAAAAGTCTGTACACACCTTCTAATTAAAGATTTTTTGTTGTTAATTATTTTATTTTCTACATTGTATAACAATACTAGAGATTTTAACATTTTGAAATAACATATAAGGCATTAGTCAATTGTTGTTCTAAGACAGAACAGTCAGCTGTTCTGGCACAGTTCTTGCAGGAATAGCTTTGTCAATTGCAGTTTGCCAAATACATTGAGCACCTTGATGAAAAGGTGAGGAGAAGTAAAAAAAACAAACAAACACCAATTAACAGAACTTCAGATTAGAGTCGTGATGAAGACTTTACGGATCATAAGTTTCAGAGATTATTGCAAATTTTGGATGCTTTCAACACTGTTTTACATTGAAGAAAAGATAAAAATCAGTAAAACCCACTGAAGGTGTGTCCAAAGTTTTAACTGGTTATTCATCAAGTTGACTAAGCCTTGCATATGCTGTAATAAACACATCGATGAATACATTAGCATTCCCAGGCTTAATCAATGCTGTCATCTGCAGCATTGCACAATAGCAATGTAACCATATTGAGTTTTTGCATTTTGTGCTTTTTGTGTCTCTGCTTGCGCTTTGTTTCTGTCTCTGCTTGTCTCCGGTAGTGATGGGTTGTTCATTAATGGTTCGTCCTTTTTGAACGAGTCTTTAACGTGAATCAGAAGATCAATTAGTCTCAGAGAGTGATTTATAGTGTTTATTTTCTGGGAAACCGAAATGAGTAGTTACCTTTGAGTCTTTAGGTCCGAATCATTCGTTCTTTTGTCACAGGAAACAGAATTGAGCAGTTCTTCTAAACGAGTCTTCTAGTCCAAGTCGTTTGTTCTTTTGTCATGTGACTTCCATAGACGCTATGCAGTGCCATAGATTCAAAAGAACAAACGACTCGGACTAGAAGACTCATGAGAAGAACACTTCAATTCTGTTCCCTGTGTAATGCACTGCATAGCGTCTATGAGAGTCACGTGACAAAAGAATGAACGATTCGGACCAGAAGATGTGAGAGGTGAGCTGCTCATTCTGTTTATCATAACATGTCCTTATCTGCATTGTAATATTTTAATTACTGAAACTAAAGCCAAAATTTGTGTAGACGTGCTGGGGGTCTCTTTATTGAAAATGTAACAGTTTATTTTATTTCTGATCAAAAGAATAAAATGAACTAAAGGACTCAAAAGTTTGAGTTTGATGAACGAGATTCAAAGAACCGAGTCACTAAAATGATCCATACTTCCCATCACTAGTCTCTGCTGGTGGTTGAATGGGGTGTGTCCCTTAATGTTTCAGGTCCTGCCCACTTGGTTCCTGCAATCTGTTGGTTTCTGTCCTACCCTACACTTGTTGATCCCGCCTCCTGCCTGATGATTGGGTAACCAGGAGACCCAGAGGCCTACTTAGACCCTTCAGACTACAGTGCTGCAGACCATGCCTTTGCTTACTACTTATGTAATGATTGTTGTAAAAATTTTTAGTGTATGACCCAGTGCTATGTTATCTTGACTGTGATCTGTTTTTCCCCCTTTGAAATGTATTGGTATTTGATAGACTCTTTTGTGTATGACCATTTGCTTGTTTTAAATGTGTCTTTGGGTTAGCTTTGCTTTGTGTTTGTAAATACTTTTTGTATATAATTCTGTGCATAGTGGCTTATAGTAGGTCGATGGCATTTTGTTTATACCTTGTTTTCTCCTGGTTGTGGTTAGTAAGGGTAGTATTTTATATTTCAATTTTTTTCTTTTGATGCAGATTAGGTATTTCGCTTTGGGACTAGATAGAGAGAATTTTTATTTTTAATGTTTTTGGTGATTTGCTTATTCACTTTTTGTAAATAAACATTAGGCAAACGCATATTGGTCTCACCCCTTTTTATTAATTTTTAACCCCACTTTTTTTTCTTTTCATTCCTGTTACGGCCTAGATTAGGGCGTAACAAGCAACATCAATGTTCAAAAGAGAGAGATAATTTTTTTATATAAATATTGAAAATAAATAAATAAATAAATAAATAAAAAGTTAAACTTGTATTTTATATTTACAATTTATTAGACACAATTTAATGGAATGAGTTGAAGACAACTGGCATCTGTGTCATAGTGCCCAGCACTATCTGTGGTAATGAAAGTACAGTTTTGGGGTTTTGGGGTTTGTGAAAACCCCATTAAAATTCATTCAGTAGTTTTTATTT
>JAOVVB010000032.1:129882-141665 GCA_028570985.1 Heterobranchus longifilis | reverse complement strand
GCCCATCAGATGCCTCGCATTTCTCCATAGTAAGACGAATTCAACTAACATGTACATTATTATATCGAGTAAAATTTTAGTTAGAAACCCAGCTCATCTATATTTTGCCACAGGACTGTTTTTTTTATGTTGATATCCGAGTTTTTAAATCGTGATTCCAAGACATTTTAAATTTCCTTAGATTAGAGGAATATCTTTATTTCCTGGAAAGTCTGTTATAGTTTTGCCCTGATCGTTACCCTTTTTTTGTCTTCAGAAAAAGAGCAACAGGAAGCTATTGAGCATATTGATGAAGTACAGAATGAAATTGACAGGTCAGTTATTGTTTATATGCCCAATCAAAAAAAAAAAAAAAAAAGTTTGTTCATGTGAAGGAACATCTGAACACCTTGGACAGAAATAAACGTTTTTTTTTTGTTTGCCACAGACTGAATGAACAGGCCAGTGAGGAAATCCTTAAAGTGGAGCAAAAATACAACAAGCTTCGCCAGCCATTCTTTCAGAAGAGATCAGACCTCATTGCCAAAATTCCCAACTTTTGGGTCACTACATTTGTGAATCACCCACAGGGTAAGCAAACAAAAAACACACTACACTCAGTCATGCATGTCTAGTGTGACCATTTGCTTTTTTTTATTTTTTAATATAAAGCTCTATCTGTGTCCAACAAGTCTCTGCTCTCCTTGGTGAGGAGGATGAAGAAGCACTTCACTATCTCACCAGGGTGGAAGTAACAGAATTTGAAGACATCAAATCAGGCTACAGAATAGATTTTGTAAGTTTTTCCACATCTTAATATTTGTGGAAATAATTTAATTTGTCTGTTGGTTCAAATCTCATGTTCAAGATTTTTCTTGTTTTGCAGTACTTCGATGAAAACATGTATTTTGAAAATAAAGTTCTATCCAAAGAAATTCACCTGAGTGAAAGTGGAGACCCAACTCCAAAGTCAACTGAGATTAAATGGAAACCAGGAAAGGTTTGAATAATGTTTCATTGTAATTCTCTTTGACACAACTGTTTCATCAAATGCTATGTATGGGGAATTAAATGCATTTAATATATGGTCCTTTGAAGGACCTCACAAATCGTTCCAGTCAAAATCAAAGTAAAGTGGGCAAGAAGAGGCAACACGAAGAGCCTGAGAGCTTTTTCACCTGGTTCACTGATCACTCTGATTCAGGAGCAGATGAGTTGGGGGAGGTCATAAAAGATGACATCTGGCCCAATCCTCTCCAGTATTACCTGGTGAGTCTCCTTTGGTTTCCATTCTCAGTACGAGTGGGAATTTTCATAAGAGCACTTTGTCATCCACTTATCTGCTTGTAGGTCCCAGATATGGAGGATGAGGAAGGAGAGGGTGAAGAGGAAGATGAGGAAGGTCTAGAAGACATAGATGAAGAGGGAGAAGATGGAGAGGAGGATGACGGGGAGGTATTTTACATCTTTACTTAATTGGTTGTTTTTTTTGAATTATTGGATGGATAAATAATATAATTAGAAATTATCTTTAGTATTGTGTTGGTGCTTTAAAATGCTGTTCCTTTTTGTTTCAGGATGATGACGGAGAGGATGATTAAAGAGAGAGTTGAGCATAATCCAACAATGCTTAGTCCTGTCTGCCACAACCCATCTGTTTCTTTGGTGATTCTTGGGGAGGAAGCACCCTTTTTACCCCTTTACTTTCTTTGGGTTTTTCTCCCCACCTGCTCCATCTATCTTGAAAGTGCCATGTTAAATTTCACCAAGGAAGAGACCTAAACTGACTGCAAAATAATGCCACTATGGCAATTAAAATCCCAAATAGGTTTGAAGATTAAAATAAAAGGCAAAACACACTGTAATATAAGCAGCACACTGTTTGGAATAGACTTGTGAATAGGGTACACTGTGTGTGGATGTGCGCACACGTGTGTATATACGTACATACATACATACATACACACACACACACACACACACGCGCCTGCGTAGTAAGTACCCTGCATATGAACGAGTTCTGTTCTGAGATCTCATTCATAAGTCCAACAAACATTGTCTAGGTACTTGGATACTAACACAATTGGCTATATACAGTACAGTGTTCTTTAGAATCATGCTGATGGTTGAATGATTTATGTTAAAAGAACAATGTCTCCCATCTTTTCACTTTGCTCAATTCTTTCAATTATTTTCATCAGGATGAGATTTTATTGAAAAATATTAGTTTGGCCAATTCTGGTAGATTTATTGATGTGAATTACACTGTCTCTGAGAAGTAAACTTGCATGTTTGTATCTTCGAAAGGTTGTAACTCGAATGTTCATATGTAGGGGACTTATTGTGTGTGTGTATGTATATACACTGGAGATCAAAATTAGAGAACAATTTATAAACAATTGAACAATTCTGAAATAATGTCATCTTCAGAGTTTTTGTTTGCATTTCAACAAAAAAAACATTATTTTGCAGAAAACACACTGATCAAAATTAGAGAACACTTTCAGATACCTCCCAGTTATTGGTGATAATCTGGCACCTGGTGCTAATTTCCTTGATTACCTGTCAACCCCTATTTAACTGGTAGCCTAACTTCCAGTTTCACTGACTCTGCAAGATGGTGGGCCGTTCTAAAATGACTGAAAGCCTCTGGCAGCAGCTTGTCCAGATGAAGGCCAAAGGGATGACCCTATCAGCCATAGCAAGACAAATTGGTCGTTCCAAATCTGTGATTTCAAGAATATTGAATCTTTACATCACAAACTCATTCAAGTCCCCCAATAAGGCTGGTCGTCCACGGAAGAAAAATACAAGAGATATGCAGAATTATATATGCAGTATATAACATTACAGCTGAAACAGCTACTCAGTACTTGAGTATCTTTTCACCTAATACTTTTTTACTCTTACTTGAGTAATATTTTGGATGACTACTTTTTTCTTCTACTTGAGTAATAAAAAAGTACAGCTACTCTTCACTCTTACTCTACCTACCTCTGTCTGTATATGATCTTCAGAAAGCAACCGAGTAGGCATGGATTGAACGAGTGGCACTGGATTACTGCAGTCGTCTGTTTGACTCTATGCCAGGGGAGATTTGGAAGAATAAAGGACTTCATAGTAAATGTTGATTGTTTTATAGCATTGAAATGGAAATTTCATTATAACATTGAATCTCACTTTCAGTACTTTTGGTTACCACTGTACTTTCTAGAACATAAGACACTTGGCCTCATGCAGCAACATTGTGACACCATCTCACGCAGCAACACTGTAGCACCATCTATTAAACTTCCTCTTATTTTTCTAAGATGTCAACGCCAGATTCACCAAAGCCCCGGTGTGCTCGTACATGCGAGTGAAATGATGAATCTCACTAAATCTAAAATTGGAGGCACATAGGATTAGCATAGGATTTGCACACAATTGGCATAGGTAATGCCCTAAACATTATATAAGGGCAGGTGGATGTTGTGCGATGTGAAAATTGGGAGAAGGAATTGGAGAGAAGAAGAAGAAGAAGAGCAGGAGCAAAATTAAAGTACTTTGAAATAAACCTAAGCAAAGCAAACATGCGATCTTCCAGTGCATGAGCACTGTTGTTACAATTAAATCAATCCCGGGCACAATGTCAAACGATCTGTGAAGCTGTGAATGCTGTGTCAACTGAGAGATGCACAGTTAAAGAAAAAAAGTGGTTTGATGACACATGGAGTGAGGGCATAATCTCCTTCCTCTGTTATTTTTTATTTTTGTATTTTTAAAAATATTTTTTATAACAGTTTTCATAATTATGTGTTCCTGAGTGCTCGTAGCAATCTAAAATGGCTTAGCAATTCATCCATCTCATCAAATCTGTGCGATCTCTAAAAACGTGCTCTCTGTGTAAGACCTGTATGGTCAAAACATCTGACGTTACAGAAAACATTTTATCTCTTGGAAAGAGTAATCTTGATCTCTTGTATTTTTTTTTCCTCATTTAAAAAAATAGAGCAAAACTAAGAAAACATTGGCGAATCCCAGAAATGAATGAATATGAACGAAATAAATAAATAAATAATAATAAAATTTTTTTTTCATATATTGCTTCTTGCATGAGGCCAAATATTTAGGCTTCATGCAAGAAGCAATATATAAACAAATTTATTACCTCGACCGGTAGCTAAACCATGTTTCAAGTATTCGCACTTGTGTTTGTCTTTCTTTTTTTTTTTTACATTTATATTATTTCAGCAGACAATTCCCACTTTATTCATTTCCAAACATTCCATCTATCCATTTCTCTATGATCACACAAGATAAATCAATAGCTGCAGATTTTATACCAAAATGCAAAGTGTTTCCGCATATTCTCTAGTCCGTATCAAATTTTATCATTAGTGGATACAATAAATGTGTAATTTAGATCTCAGATGACCTTTTTATAATTATTTTGATATTTAACATTTAATCCACAATGTGTTGCTGTCCAAGTCATGTTATATTTTTAAATACTATATTATTAATAAAACAGGTATACTGTTTTCTTAATAACACTTATATACCTGGACATTCATGCAGTTATCCAATCAGCCAATCATGTGCCAGCAGAGAATATATAAAACACTGGAGCACTTTCACCTTGCACCTCTGTGGTTGGGGAGCCAAAACTCAGTGCCAGTGTGCGTGGAGTTTGCATGTTCTCCCTATGCTTGGTAGATTTCTTTCATTCAAAGGAGTAAAGTGAGTGGCAGAGACATTGCTAGACATAAAGTTGTGCACAGCCACCTCTTAAAAGACACATTTTACCCTTAAATGCATGTATTGCATGTATAAAACCTGCTAATGTGCTATAAAAATTTCACTTCCTTGGTCCATTATTACTGCTCCTGCCATACTGCTGCTGCTGAAACTGCTGAATAATGGCATTTTTCTCACAACAAGAACAACAACAAATACAATAATAATAATAATAATAATAATAATAATAATAATAAATTCTAAAAATGTGTCAAAGAAAAGTGGTCAGTCAGTTGACCAAGATCAACTTAGAAAGTTCATATACAGTAATGTAATCATTTAAGCTCTTACGTTTGCCAGACCTGCCATGAATTTAGTTTAACTACCTGTAGCTAGCTTGTTTAGAACCAACTACAGCCAGGTATTAATTCTCTCACTCCCATCTCTCCCCGCTAACTATTTCTGTGCCTTGTCTGAAGAATTACATGATGTCCATCTACAGGCGTCGGTAATGTTTGAGTCAAAATAAGATTATTCTCTCACTCATCTTCTATATCGCTTTATCCTGTATTCAGGGTCGCAGGGACCTGGACTCTATCCCAGGAGGCTTAGGGCATGAGGCAGGGTACACCCTGGACAGGGTGCCAATCCATCGCAGGGCACACACACATACTGTACACCGCTCATACACCCATTCACACACTACAGACAATTTGGGAACGCCAGTTAGCCTAACCTGCATATCTTTGGACTGTGGAAGGAAACCGGAGTATCCGGAGGAAACCCACCCAGCACGGGGAGAACATGCAAACTCCATGCACACAGAGACGGGAATCGAGGCTGGACGGAAATCGAACCTGGAGGTGCAAGGCGACAGTGCTAACCACTACATCTCCGTGCCGCCACATTGTATACTACCATCCTAAATACTTATTCCTATAGTACATTCTAGTACTGCATTGCACCAATCAGCCATAACATTAAGCCCAATATTGTATAGGTTCCTCATGTCCCAGCACTAGCCCCTCAAGGCATGACTCCACGAGACCTCTGGGGGTGTGCTCTAGTGATTGGCACAGGAACATTAGCGGCGGATCCTTTGGGTGCTGTGGGTTGCGTGGTGGACCTCCATGGATCAGACAAGTTTGTCTGGTTCATTCCATGATATTTGGTCAGATTTAGATCTGGGGAATTTGAATTCTATGGAAGCTAAATTAACAACCTTGAACTCTTTAGCCTGCTTAGCCCCATACACAGCAACCTGTGATCTTTCTATCATAGACAACTTTGATGTTTTCCAGAAATTTGTGCTACATTGGCTTTTCTGTGGGATCAGACTGGACAGGGTGGCCTTTGGTCCCCACAGACATAAATGAGATTTGGATGCACATAATCCAGTCAACAATATACTGGTTAACATTTGATAAGAAATGTTATTCAATTCACCTGGCAGTGGTGATGTGGCTTATCGGTGTATATCTTAATACTTATTCTTGCATAACATACAATAATACCACATTCTATCACACTGTATACTAACTAGGTGGCCTGGTGGTTAGCACCTTACACCTTAGGTCACCTTACACCTCGAGGGTCTGGGTTCAATTCCCAGTCAGGTTTGATTCCCTGGAGTTTGCATGTTCTCCCTGTGCTTGGTGGGGTTCCTCCGGGTACTCTGGTTTCCTTGTGCTCTAAGTCTCCTGGGGTAGGCTCCAGGTCCTCGTGATCCTGTATAGAGGATAAAGCAGTATAGACGATGAGTGAGTGAGTAAGTGTGTCTATACTACAGTACCTTGTACATTCCACTGTAGTATATTTTAGCATAATGCATTCTTCTATGCTATATTTTGTTATACTATGCTAAATACTTCCGTACTACATTATAACACTGCATTATTGCATTTTACAATCTAAAGTACTGCATAATATACAAATACAGCCTTAAAACATAACTCTTTACTACATTCTACTTACTGTACTACGTTACACCTTACTAAATACTACCTTAGTACATCCTGCTGTACTCCAGCCTTCCTTAGGCTGTATTAATACTATCACTACATTGTTACATTTTAGGCACTGCATTTCGAAGGTTTCTTTCAAGTTAACTTTGGATTTGTATTTTTTTTTTTTAATGCAGGTTCTAATAGTTAATTGTAAAACTTCACAAACACTCTGCATATACTCTGCATTTATGAATCAGAATAATACACCAGTCTTTATATTTTAGGCAATTTAGGTAAATGAATGTAAAGCTTAAAGGAATCTTTTTAATCAGTAATCGTTTGGCTCTGCTAACACTTTGCTTGAAATATCACTTAACACATAGCCAGCTCTATAAATAACTTCTCATAAGAGCTGCGGTTTCTCTGAGCATTCCAGATAACATACTAGATTATAGGATCACCCACAAGAGCCCACTATTTTAAGTCGTTAATGCATCTGTAAAGATACAGAACACTTCCAAAATGAGACGCGATCACATTTATGAAACCATGGGATAAGATACTATGTCTGTATGAGATATTAAAGATCTGCTGCATTGCATAAAAATATTTCAGCAACATTAAATCTGGTAATGTAATGTAATGAGGATGGTGGCAGAGTGGTTAGCACTGTGACCTTGCACCTCCGGGGTCAAGGGTGTGAGGCCCCAGGCCTGTGTGCGTGGAGTTCGCATGTTCTCCCTGTGCTTGGTGGATTTCCTCCAGGTACTTCAGTTTTCTCCTACAGTCCAAAGACATGCAGGTTAGGATAATGAACATTTCCAAATTGGCCATAGTGTGCAATGAATTGGCACCCGGTTCAGGTTGTATCCTGTCTAGTGCCCCGAGTAGTCTAGGCTCATAACTTTTTATACGACTATATTTGAGTGAACATCTAGAACTAAAACTTGTCCTCACTCTAACTCAATGCACACAGACCCAAGGTGGGACTCGAACACAGACACTGGGGGTGCAAAGCAGCAGTGCTACCCACTACACTATTGTGTCGCCTCCTCACTTCCATTTGTAATTAAAATTATTTTTACATAAGTATAGACGTCCTCACTTCCAAACGTCATGGTTATTTTAACTTTCTTTTCCAAGGTTAATACTGTATATATTGAATTGCCCAGAAGACAATGCAGATCATCTCATGCTCACACACTTCCCTGGTCTGTTTAAACTTCCTTTAGGAAAAAACAATTATGCAGTGGGAGCTGATTTTTAACAGATCCCTTATTCAGGCTTGAATAACAAAATCTAAAGTTATGTTTGTTCTGGCTCAGCAAGAGCACACTCAGAGAGTCTGCTGACTGATTGCTGCTTATGTACTTTCCAGGATGTCATGTTTCTGCACACAGAAATGCATGAGCAACAACATTATCAGGCCCTGATTTTGGCTACATATGGTTTGTCCATGTAAAAAACATAAGCATACTTGTCTTGTCTTCACACATGCCTAAATATCTGGTTGCCTATGCACTTAGCCATGGAACGTGTGCAAAAGAAAAAAAAGAAAAGGCGTTGTCAATGAAAATGGATTAGAGTTTTTCCCTTCTATATATAGACGGGGTCATGAGTGGATCATTAATTTGTGTGAAGAGTGAAGGCTATCCCATCTGGTCCAATCTCAACTCCACAATCAGAGGAAGTTCATTCTGATTGGGTTCAGTTAATATGTCATGCAGTCATGCACACACACACATGATTCACATTTACATTTAGCAAGTACATTTGGCAAGATGCCCTTATCCAGAGCAACTTACATTTTTATCTCCTTATACATTTGAGCAGTTGAGGGTTAAGGGCCTTGCTCAAGGGCCCAACAGGGACAACTTGGTGGTTGTGGGATTTAAACCTGGGACCTTCCGATTCCGTAACCACTGAGCTACCCCTGACCCCCTGACATGAATTTCATGCTGCCTTTGGGCAGTGTTTTCTCACTGATTGAGTCCAAAGTAAAGAAATCACCACAGTGATTGAGAAGCTCAGTAGTGGAGAATGCGGAATGGAGAAATTCCAAAACTCACCCAAAATTACAATGAGATAAACCAATCAGCCATATCAGTGCAAAGGCCAAGAGGGAGGGAGTTCTCTCATGATGAACACACTGACAGTAGTACCTAAACTCAATACACAAGACACAGCCAGAGCTACAATCATGGCCACCAAGAACGCCAACTCCCTACACATACGCTCCAACTTACCTGAGCACTGATTAGCAACATCTGGACTCAGTTACACCCACATCCACAGCGGGGTAAACGCTTTGTGTATTATCTGCGGTCGTGATGTCCTCCCAGGTTTTGATCTTGTTTCTGCTTATCTGTATTGTGAGATTGTCTTGGCCCAGTTTATGCCGTTTGAGATTGTCTTGGCCCAGTTTATGCCCTTTGATGTTCACCCGACCTTTGCCTGTTTATCGGAGACCATTTCTCCTACATCTGTTTTTTATTCCTGGTATTTTTTGAACCTACAATTGTGTTAGCCTATCACTGTCTGATAATCATGTGTAACAAACAGTCATTGATTTGACTGAAAAAAAAAACATCTGTATATAAATTAATTATAGGGAAGATACAGAGAAAAGAGTGTCTGGGAATGACTGTGAGAACAGAATCTTACTTGTTTCGAGGACGTTCCACAACATGATGACATGACATTTAGAATAAATAAAGGACTGTATTGATTGGTAAATTGCTGTGGTGTAAGAAGAACGAAACACTTTAGGACTTTTTAAGGAACATACTCACCTCAATGTGGTAACTTTACCTCTGCTTCATCATAATGGCCCATCTTTTATTTTTTTTCCTCCCAATTAAACACATTTTATTTCAAATATATCGCAGATCACCTACGCAAGGGATACCAGTGCCTTAACTAGTTGTGCTTAAAACATGCACATTAATAGGAGAGAATGTGTGGGAGGCAACAAGGGGGCTGGGGAGCATGACTTCTGAAACAAAATTTCCTGAATAATAATAAAACTATTTGTACAGTACACAGTTCTGCTGAGGACAGCAACATGTGCTGAACGGTTTTTAATCTCCGCATATTTTTAAAAATGCACAAAGAGGACAAAGCAGTTGTATGTGAGGTCAAATTGCACTTATATCCACAGTGCCAACACAGCATGTGACCTGACATATCCTGTGAGGCAATATAGAAGGAATCATACAATCATGTGTACGGAATATTCAGATGCACAACACAAATAACACTCAATGTAAAGCCAGGAACAACAAGCATAAAATGTCCAATGTTTTTTCATCAGGACAATAGCTGGGTAAATATTTTACAGTTCTCAAAATCTGCTAGAATAAGCAGAACAGTAATATTTTGTTTCTCAAGTAACTCAACAAGACACTTGAGAATATGTGTTCCAGGTATCACAAGAATGTTCTTTGGACACAGTGGTATGTGTAGAGCCCTGTCCAGTAAAAACAGATTAGGTTAAGAAGGAATCTGGAAAAACATAGATAAAAAATAAAAATGGTGGGAAGATGATATACAGTTGCTACAGCTGATATACAGTGTTCAAAAAAACAATTTTAAGTTAATGTAAAAAAAAAAAAAAGGCTATTTGTGTGTGTGTATGTGTGTGTGTGTGTGTGTGTGTGGGTGTGTGTGATTAGTGTGATAGGTCAAGCAAACACATGATTGTTCTTCTTAGGTTTTATCTTTATTATCGTTATTTCATCAGTTGTTTGGCGCCACTTCTGATCCTACTGCTTTTGGCATGTCCACACATCTCTGGTATGTTAATTTATATCCTGTGTAGTGCTGATGTAAAAATGATCGCACGCCCTTTTGTCATTTTTTTGTTATTGTTGTTTTTCATGCAGTTCTTTTCCATTAAGATGAATGGTTGTAAAGTCAGCAACTGTGACATTACTTGTTCTGCCAGCTGTACAACATCCTCTGCTGAGGTTGAGCAATCTTACTACACATTTTCTCTAAGAAATGCATCTCTAGTTACCCCTTATATATATATTTTTTTATAAATCTTAAAACAGACAGTGTGGATACTATGGATGAAGGGGTTAAACTGGTAGATTAGGGCAGATGACACACGGGTTAGGTATCTAAATTCCAATGCAATGAGTCAGAGGCCAAGGCTGTTGGATGGAAAAGGGACAATACACACTTATGTAATAAAACAAGTGAAAGTACTCAGGTGTCAGGAGAGTCTAGGATCACAATCAGGAAGAGGCAAGAACCTTCAGCCCAGCAAGCTTCAAACAAAGTCATATGTACTGCAAGGAATGAGATGATGAAAAGCAGGAAGGACAAACATCCTGGTCAGCGGTCCATCAGCTTCCTTCCCCGGATGTTAAAACATCTTATATAACAATTTGTGCGCATAAAGTAACCATGAAGTTGCCATGAAAAAAAGAGTGTGGGGTCTTAAAAAGTTGCTGAGGACTGCAGATAGCATGTTGAGACAGTTGCTGCACTAGAGCGGAGGACGCTCAGCATGAGCGCGGTGTCTCTGGGTCACACTCCATCTGCTGAACCTCAGGCTTCTACTCCTCCATAAATATTCTGCCATTGTTCAGCCAGCGATCGTACATCCATGCTCTGAGGAGGCAGCTACATGATCCGAACTCCTACAGAGGAGAGGACAGTGTCTCCACCGCAATCATGAACCAGGAAATGCCAGCAGCTGTAAGAGATTTAAAGTGACAAGCCTGGGCACAAATCATCATGTCTGACTAGATGTTCATTTTCTGCTGAACTTACTCCCCTCAGCATTTCCACGAGCAGAGAACTTTCGCAGAGGTCAGAGGTCAGAAAGGTCTTGCTGTCCAGCACTTTGCAAAAAGGCTTTTAACATGAATGTATAAATCACTGTTGTGTAGTCACTAAGGACCCTATGTTCTTTCAGATATTTAGAGAGAAAAACATATTTTTTTCCTTTTCATGTTCAAGTGCTGAAGCGCTTTGACCCTTGTACAATCCACAATAAACTCTATACTATATTTAAACCAGAGAGTGGGCCTTGGTACAACAGGAGTTCAGTCCAACAGTGTTACATAAATGCAAACCCAATGCAGAGCAGGTCAGAACTAGAGATATGATATTATGTAATATAATATA
>JAOVVB010000031.1:15615218-15630341 GCA_028570985.1 Heterobranchus longifilis | reverse complement strand
AGCACTTGCACAGGGCAATTTACTCAATTATTTAAGTTTTTGTTGTTAAACATAAAGAATATTGAGTTGGAATGAGTAATAATTGTAGTTCTTGAAACTCATCTGTATAATTACTCCATTGCTAAATATTTTGATGGAAATGTATCAAAAAATATTAAGTGCATGTTAAAAATATAATTCAGTTAGTCAAATGCTTATTTCTATTTGTGAAATAAACTTAAATTATAGTGTAAATTTAAGACAAAATGAACAGTTGTTTGTTTTTTTAAGCATTTATTTTGATTTGTCTAACTCAAACAATCATGTATGCGATTTTTAGAGATTTTATTAAGGTAACATAACCTTTTTATTATTGTGAAATGTACAAGGCCAAGGAATATTTTTTTAGAGTGTAAACCATTCAGTTAGAAAACTACCTATGTACCTAATACACCCACAAGAGAGTAGTGAGTTAAATTAAACTCATATGATTAAAAGCAGATTATACATAAATAACAACATAGTGGTACCAGTGCTGTTATTATATTGTTACTGTTAGATTGTTGGACTATTTTCAATATATCCCATAGCTGTAGGGTAAACCAACATAGTTTATGGGGAACAAGCTATTTTTGTCAACATTTCTGAACATTCCATTACTTTAGGGTGAATAATGTGTGATATTGATCAGTGTTTAACTGATTTGGATTGGATTAAGTGTACAAGGCATGATTAAACATTTGCAGGAGTTATCATGGCAAATATGTGTTTAATGCTACCAGGTCTATGTTGAAGCCCTCTGCTGGCAGAACCCACTTATGAAGGTGATAATCTATTACTGTAAGTGAGAAAAGATGTTTTTTGTTATCTCATGAGATTTTTGACAGACCTCCTCTTTAGTCCTGTTCTCAGTTCTGAAATCTGTATCTGCAAATAGTATGCTGTTCATGAAAAATCCACTGGCATGTTTAGGCAGTTTAAATAGTGTGATTCTGCCTGACACATTCCACTACTTTTTATTTTTATTTTTTTTGCTGGCAAAGGCCTACAAAAAATCTTATGGTTTTATTCAGACCAATATTGTGAGCACAACTTTCCATCTAAACAGATGTTAAGTGCAGAGCCATCCAGAGTTCAAAATAAAAAAAATGCTTTCAAAATAATAAAATAAGCACCAACAGAACAGAACAACAGAACAAAACAACAGAACACTAACAGAACAAAGAAGAGATGTGTTAAACTTTAGAATATTCTGTTCTGCTTTAATATTTCCAAGGTTACACTCTCCAATTCTCCAAAACAATTTTGAACTAATTTTGAATTTCAGGCAAAAGATAGAGACATCCTTTCTCCTGGGTCCTTATACATTAGCAGCTTTAAATGATCCCATGCTGTAAATCTCACCAGTTATGTCTTTCCAGCAGACTGGAATTTTCAGCTCCCTTGCCAGACATGAATTCAGCTTTTTGGATTTTCTTGTGATTCACTCTTTTTTTTAATATCACAAACTCTTTAATGACAACAGCAAGTTGGTATAACTGTCCAAAACTGTTTTCCAAACACCTCTAGCTTTAGTACAAAACAGTTTTCTTCCAGGTCATTTTCAAGGTCTGAAAAATAACCAAAAATGAATCCTGATCATAGACATGCCAAAACTAGAACTCATCCCTGGACCACTGGATGTAAGTTGGGATACATAGGAAGAAACTTGAGAATCTGCACAAATTCGAGTTTTCTTCATAGTGTGATGAAAAGCATCACACTATGATGTTACTCAATGTGATGTCACTGAATGTGATGTCACATGAATTGTCACAAAGCAGCTTTACTGGAATAAAATAAAAAATATCCTGCTGGGCCACAATGCCATACCAGTTCTTTAATAGACATAAAATACATTGTCATAAAGCAGTTTTACATACAGTAAATCTGCCAGGGGCAAAAATGGTAAGGGAAAACCCCCCTAAGACATCATGAGATCATTTTCATAGAAAACAGCTGTAAATATGTAAAGACAAACAGTGCTGTATTCGTTTTGAGGCTGTTTTGTATTAACAAATAGGTCTCTGCTATTGTTGCAGCTCATGGATTTTAACCCCAGCACCACCAAGCTGCTACTGTTGGACCCTTGAGCGAGGCCAACTTCATATAAAAACATACACATTGTTGATTATGTTAGGCTTGTAAGGTGTGATAAAATGAGAAAAAAAGGGTTGACACATTGAAAGCTATATTCAGACAGCATACACTAACCTGTGAGCAAGATAAACTCATGTTTTATTCTGCTAGTTATGTTTTCATTTAGTCACATCCAACTTGCTTTGGCTGCCTTGCTCAGCTTATCTGACTTCTATACACAATATTGACACAATTTGACACAAAGCTAATTTCTGCTTTATTGAGCAAGTACATGCCTGTACATGGTCTTCTCTCTGACAGTTCCTCCCTTGTTTCTAATGATCTCAATTAGTTTGCAGTGTTGCTTGTCCAAGGAAGGCAAGAATCTTGCTTGAAGTGAAACATTTTCAATGCGCAGAAACTCAATATTGATATTAAAAAAAAAAAACAAAGTAAAAAGAATAATACAAATATAGTTGCAGGCAACGATGACGCACCGCACAACTTGCACACATCACACTATACAGGGCTAATATCAGTTTGGGCCCTAAATATTTGTTGAGTGCGTTAGTGTGTGTGTGTGTGTGTCTGTGTGTGTGTGTGTGAGGGTTAGTGTGTGAGAGAGAGAGGTATGTGTGTGTGAGGGTTAATGTGTGAGAGTGAGGGAGAGGTGTGTGTGTGTGACGTGTGTGTATGACGAGTAAATGTGTTTGTGCATGTTTGTGTTTGTGGTGTGTGAGTCTGTATGTTAACATTTGTGATGTGTGTTAGTATGTGTGTATGAGACATGTAACTTGTTAGTGTGTGTGTGTGTGTTTGTGATGTGTACGTAGGTAGCATAGGCCACAGATGCTGGAAGAAAAGCATCACACTATGATGTTACTCAATGTGATGTCACTGAATGTGATGTCACTGAACGTGTCACTGAATATATTGTCACTCAATATAATGCCACACAGAAAGTTATTAATAATTTTATCAAAAATTCCAACGCAATTTTACATCCTCTATGTCTTTAGATCACATCAGTCCGGTTTGGCGACGATCATATTAATTTCCTAGGAAGAGTATATGTAAATCTATCTAATAAAACCATGAACATAATTCAGTTTGGCAGGATAACTGCAATTATTCTCTGATGGTATCAGATAATTCAACTACTAATTTTAATAAACTAAGTTTATTTTGGGATATTTAGATTACACTGACATTTCACACAATATTCAAACACAAATCTAAGCAAAGTTCTCTAAAATGCGGTAATTCTATTGTATCATTTCCATTTCAAAATTCATGCACATAATGTTTTTATTTGTCCATTGGGGGACTTCTGCAGTATGGGTAAAATAATGCCCTTTCAAAAAAGCTAACAGATCTGTAAACACAAAAGTGAATAAAGATTTGCTTACTTTTGAGCTTCATTCATGACGTAGTAATGGCTAAACTCTAGCTGAAAGTGGGACAGTGCTCTGCCATTGATCCACGCTACTACTATCAAGCAAATGGGGGTTTATGTTTAATAATGGTTAATTTAACAGTTAACTTGTGGACTGTTGTACTTTTACTTGTATTAAAATTAAATCAACATGCCAAAAATTGGTGCCAGTGTTAGGGATTATATCCTGATAACGTTAAATATGTCAGGTCAGTATGTCAGGTAAATTAGTTAATGCCCCGTTTAATTTGCTTACAAATTTGCAAGTCAAGAAGGTTTTAAGCATAACTATACACCTTTCGCTAGGCGTATGACCGCACATGCACACCTTCACTCCTTTCCTCCCCCTTCTTTCCATCCTCCCTCACCAAACTCTTTTCTTACCACATTTTCTAAAAAAAATTACCCTTTTTCCCCATAAGACCTCGTTCCGTGTCTGTGGTGCCACACGTGCTTAAAGATTAAATCCATTACAATGACATCATATTGAATGACATCTTAATATGATGCTTTTTGGAGGCCTTAACATAAAATTCCACCTATTCCACACACACATACATCACAAATGTTAACACTCACACACTCACATCTCTCTCTCTCTCTCTCTCTCTCTCTCTCTCTCTCTCACACACACACAACACACAGCCACACACACACACACACACTCAACAAATATTTAGGGCCCAAACTGACATCAGCCCTATACAGTGTGTAAAGTGTACAAGTTGTGCGGTGCACCCGGGCAGCAGTGGCTTTTTGGAGGTCTTAACATGCTCAAAAAACACACAGGTTGCGTTTGCTATGCAGGTCACATCCTACACACACACACTACACATCCTACACAAACGATGACTGGCCCAAGCACCTGCACCATCGCAGCCTGGGTGCACCATGTCCAGCCACGATGATGCCTTAAACCTATCCCATATTCAGTGACATCAGCGTCCAGGGCTTTTTAGAGGTTTTAAAGGCACACAGGTTGTGCGGCACAGGTGCTTGGGCCCACTCATCGTTGCTTGCAACTATATTTTTTCTTTTTTTTCTGTGCTTGACAGATTAATTTGACTAAGACAAATTAGAAATATAATAAACTTGTTCTACATTCATTAACATTTCTACATTTGTCACAGGGAGAGATTGCTCACAGTTCATCACCAAGTCCATCACAAATAATCAGACTAATTATTACAAAGATAATTATCTCTACTCTATATATGAAAGTATGAAAAATGTGCGTAATAAATACAAATCCATAAAGCTATGATGTCATTTTTGATCAAAACTTGTGATTCCATGGGAAAAGAATGATAAATAAATATCTGTGAACACAAATGGCTAAATATTGTGATATGACGTTTAAAAATGTGACTGTTATCATCAATAAAACAATATGAGATAATGGAATCGTTGCTTCACAGGCAAGCAACAGGGTTGTTATTTTAAAATCACCTCTTCATTCTTGGTCATCACAAAGTTACATCAGTACAAGTTTAATGTTCCTAAGCAATAAAAATGTTTTGATTGGTTTTAATTGTGTATATTTTTCCTTTTTAAAATCTATTTTACTACCAAAAGACTTCATGCCTTTCATATTTTGAAATAAAAAAACATTGCGAACAAGTGCTTCTAGGGTCAAAGTTGAGTAGACTAAGTGGCTATTTGAATCAACACTAGCACCAACAGACACCAGTAACAATCTATAGTATATTTTTGTAATAATAGATGACATTAATATATATTAAATACTTTTTACCTACAAAAAAGATTTCTTAAAATTATTCATTGATGCTGGTAGCATGATGGCATAGTGTTTAGCACTATGGCCTCGCCCCTCCATGGTCAAGGGTTGATTCCCAGCTTCTGTGTATGTGGCGTGTGTGTGGATTTGCATGTTTTCCTGTGTTTGGTGGGTTTCCTCCGGGTGCCCCAGTTTCCTCCCACAGTCCAAAGACATGCATATTAGGCTATTTGCTATTTTATCTGGGCTTGGGACTATGGAATAAGATAGGAATCGATTCGGCGCATGCGTCCCGCCACCGTTTTAAACGTTCTAAAATCTTACCTACTATTGTTAAAACATCTCTGTAATTTTACTTCTCTTAAACATGTCTGAATCTGTGGGGGGAAAAAACTTACCTGAGACGATGAGAGAGCCCTTGGCTGCTGATCTGGCATTTTGGCGCCAGTGGTTTAAAACAGTGGCGGGGAGCATGCGCCGAATCGATTCCTCTTCCCTCGGATAGTAATGCCTGTGCATGTGGCCTTGATGACGTATTTTTGACAGTGGTTTAACACACAGCTTTCGTGGGCGTAATTTCGCAATTCGTCCGTGTAACAGAGGGGTTGTAAAAACAAGTTTTGTGTCTGTAACCGTCAGAGTCGTATATTTCAGAGTAATATTGTAACAAACACACAAAATCTCGTATCTGTAAGCTGTCGTGGCCGTAGATTTTGGAATCCAACTCAGACAAAACACAGAATTACACACAAATCTTTTTTTTACGCACGAATATTTTTGACAGTGATCTTATTCCATATTTATATTGATTACTGAGTGACATGTCATACTTCAGATCTGTTCCTGGTCACATGATGGTGCTCACAGTAACTTACAGCTACACCTCTGATTGTTACACAGCGCTGATACTGGAGACTCCTTCCACGCATGTCACACACGCATGTATCGCTCCTGTTGCTATGGAAATGATACCATGGCAAACTGAGTGTGTTAATATAAACCCACTGTTATAGAGAATTAATCAACACCTTCTGACCAATCAGAGAGCAGAACTGGGCAAAACTATTTAAAATATCACACCTTTATTTTTGTGTGTGCGCGTGTGTGTATGCGTGTATGTGTGTGCGTTAACCTGATAGCACATCTCTCACTTTACTTGATTCTCAGAATGATGTTAATGAGGTTAATTTATAGATAAATCTGACAGAGGTTGAAAGCTGAACAGGTCTGAGGTCACATCGTCACCTGTGAGGGAGGCGGAGCTCGTTAACATCTCATTAACTTTAATTGACCTCCCGATGACTATCAGCCAATCAGAACACACTGCATTACTGTACAAAATATAGAATGACCTGATCTGACCTCAGAGCAAAGTTTCTAAACACACACACACACACACACACACTTCTGCAGCAGCATATGATAATTAGTGCAGTTTAATCACTCCTGTCACTGAGCAGCTTCACACTTACCTTATTATCTGTCACCCTATATGAGCTTAATCACAAACACACACTGCACACTACAGTTTATCAAGTACACTTATTCGAAATACATGTTAATACACACACACACACACACACACACACACACACACATCATAGCCATTATACAACATACACACAGCATAAATTTGAATACATATGTTATAGAGGACTTACCCATGTGTGTCAGAGTGTGTACGTGTAAATGTGTGTAATTGAGTGTGTGTGCGTGTGTGTGTATTGCGGGGCGGTGGTCCGAGGGGTTTTGCTGCTCGGCTGCCTGTGATGTGGTGATAAAGTGACTCTCACACTTTGCTCTTCTTTTATCGTTCTCACTCGTGCTTTTGTTTCCAAAACAATAAACAGACCCCCGTGCGTGCACACACACACACACACACACACACACACACACACACATACACACACAAGGCACTGAGGCAGATCTTAAAGACACAGCGTTCTCATTAATTCTTATTTATAAGGTGAGAGTCAGTAACCGAGATTGACTGATATTTCTATTCAAATGAACACATGATTGGCTGATCTTTTCTGTTTTATCAATAATGCTTATCGTTTTTGTTTTTCTTTTCAGTCTGCCCAAAAACAGACCGGCTGATTACTGTTTAAATATTTAAACCACATCTTTTTGGCAGATCATATTAATAGAGCAAACATATACTGATTAACAAGTCCGATGTTTTCTCAAATCCAAATTCAATTTAAGCAAAATGATCGGCCAACAGAATTTGTTTCAGTGAATCAAGTTTAAACCAAATGGACCCCCATCTCTCTCTCTCTCTGAGTGTGATGTGTTATATAACTTTTTACTTAACACCTGAGATTTGACTATAGATGGGGCTCCTCAGGACCACCAGCTCTCCTGGAACAATAAGAGTGCGGAGAGCTAAGTGATTGTCTCCCTGACCACAGAACTGGATCATAGATCTTCTGCCTGGAGCAACAGCTTCCGATATCTGAGTCTATGTTCTGTCCATCCCTGAAACCCCTCCTGTGGAGGAGTATGTGGAGGAGGGAGCGGCGTGGCGGTTTATCTGCATTTCTACTTTCCCAGTAGCAGTATGGCTCAACTTCATGCAAAAGAATGATGGCAGACTTGGTCTCTGCATTGAATACAGCAGTATGAACAAAGTACTGCCCTGTACCCTCAGGCCCATTACCCTCTGGGCTATCCTCACTACCTCCTATCCACTGACTTTCAGCACTACCCTTTACTTACTGGACCATTGCACTACCTTTTACCCTTGGCACCATCTGCACTAACCCTTGCCCTCTGGCTCATCAGAACTACCCCTTACTCTCTGGCACATCGGCATTACTCCTTTTCCCTCTAAGCCATCGGCACTACTCCTTTACCCTCTGGCCCATTAAAACTACCCCTTACTCTCTGTGCATTTAGCACTACTCCTTTACCCTCTGCCCCATCAGAACTACCTCTTACTCTCTGGGCCTTCGGCACTACTCCTTTACCCTCTAAGCCATCGGCACTACCCCTTACTCTCTGGGCCATCAGCACTATCCTGTAAACTCGTACCAATTACCCTCTGGGTCTTTAGCACTGCCCTTTACGCTCTGGACCATCAACACTACAAATTCAAATTCAAATTTTATTTGTCACATACACAGTCATACACCGTATGATATGCAGTGAAATGCTCCTATCATGAAGGCTATTGGCACTTCGCCCTACCCTCAGGACCAACCTCACTACCTGCTTAATCTCAGGCCATCAGCACCATCCCTTACCAACAAGGCAATCAGTTCTACTCTGTAACCTCTATGCCATTAACACTACCCAGTACCCCCTTTAGTGCCTGACCTTAGCAAATGTTAATTTTTTGAATAATGTCAAACATCTGCAACGCCATGGTGGCAGTGTCTTGTTAATCCACTTGTTTTATACCACTTGTTCTGTGTGTTTTAGTTTCTTACTTTTGCCTTAAGTCACAGGCAGGCTGCCAACCTATGTCAGGGCACAAGCCCACGCACTTACAAACCCAATCACATGGTACAGCAATTAGCAAATAATAATCATCTCACAGCACATCATTGGATTGTAGCAATAAGCTGGAGTACACAGAAACAACCCACCAAGCACGGCAAAACATTCAAACTTTGCCCACACAGACCTGGGGTAAGAACAGAACCCCCAATCCTGGAGGGACAGGTAGGGGTGCTCAAAATTAAGCCACATTCTCTTGTGGTAGCTTCTTGCCTTTTGAAAAATGGCCTCCACCTTAAATCTCTGAAGGGATCACAGGTCACTAGAGGGTTCAAAATGGATCAAGAACTCAGTGAATGTATGAAATCATCCATTAACACCAACCTGAGATAATACCCTTTCCCACCAGCAGAGGTCACAACCTGAGAAAATCTTCAGGCTACCACTGTCAGCCGATTTCCTTCTTACCTCTCTAATGCAGCAAACACAAACATCTTTAAGAGATGTGTCCTCAACACACACACAGACACACACACAGCAACAGCAGTCTGCAGTATGTATTTTTCTCTGTGTGTGTGTGTGTGTTTCTTGGCTAAAACAGCGTGCGACTGAAACAAGGGCACATTGAGCTGAAAGCAGCACAGCTGGGAGAGAGAATACACATGCACACACACACACACACACACACACACACACACACATACAGAGTGACAAACAAAAGCACTAGTGTGCTGTTTTTTTTGTAGTAAAAACTACAAAAGGACACTGTAATGTTCTTGCATCTTAAAAAATCATTTTAATTAAAAATCTTTCTCTCTCTCTCTCTCTCACTCACACACACACACACACACACACACACACACAGAAAGAAACAGACTAACACAGCCGCTGTAAGCAAACTTAATATTTACTGCAAATCTGAAGATTGGCATGTGGACAGAGTATAAAAGGGAAGAGAGAGAGAGAGACAGAGAGAGACAGAGAGAGACAGAGAGAGAGAGGAAAATAAATCAGTGTACATTGTTTAAAAAGGCGTTCAGTATTTACAGTCACACAGAGAGACAATCATTCTGCTGGTTCAGAGAGAAAGTCGTGTAGAAATTTGGCACAACATTCATGTCCATTGCTTAAAAAGAAAACCGTCAGGTTAGCGATGGGGCCGCGGTTCGATAATGTCACACCTAGCATAGTTTATTCCAATAAAACCATTATTTACAAACACCAGAGTGGCAAAGTGTGAGTGCACTACACAGAAGTGTTTTTATTTCATCAGTGATCACATGCTAATCCACACAGTCCATCCTGATGAGCACCGAATCCACAGAGATAAAGCTGTGAACTGCCATCTTCTTTACAGGGGCGGAGCCTAAACCACAATACAGCATAGCAGTGCCACTGTGAGAGAGTCCAGGATGAGCACTATGAGTATATCAGATGAAATAAAAACAGTTTTAAGTTGTGTGCTCACACACACACACACACACAAACACACACACACAGGGATAGAGGCCCTCAAATGATTATACGTTCACACATTCATGTTTAATTTGTTTAAATAAATTCTGTCCTGAAAAACGCAAAGCCTGCGACTAGTTAAATATCTTAAATATCTGAAACATCTTAAACAAAGCTAAAGGGCGTTTCTCACGTAACCGAAGCAGGAACTTTTACAAATAAAATGTTTCCAAACATAATAAAGCTGAACTTATCAGACTGGGAACATGAAGACATTCATAAGAACACAATGAGCTAGAAATGCTGGAACTAGACATATATAAATATATATATGTATATAGAGCACGCACGCACACACACACACACACACAGCACCTCATGCACCCAATTTTCTGAAGGAACACACTTCAATGGAGTAGCAGCAAGTTAAAGTGAACACTGTGTTTGTAACATTTCCGCTTGTCTCATTTTATTGCTTGGACCCGCGGAGTATTTAAGCTAGTTCATATGTTAGACTGTTTCCTTTTGTCCTGTAATGTTAATTCACATATTATCCTGTTTAATATAATGCTAATTTAACATGTTATGCTCTTTCCTCTAATGCTAAGTCACACGTTACCCTGTTTCCTATAATGCTAGTTTACACGTTAGCCCGTGTCCTTGTTTCCTGTAATGCTAGTTTACTCATTATCCTATTTCCTATAATGCTAGTTCACATGTTAACCTGTTTCCTTATTTCCTGTAATCCTAGTTCATGTTAGCATGTTTTTCATAATGCTAGAGTGTACACTAGCTTGTAAAACTCCCATGTTTTAGCATGTTCGCTATTATGCCAGTTCTATCGTCTAAGATGTGACTCATTAAAAATTACCCAACAGTCACTGGGCTCAGAAATGCCATGAGTGTGTATACACCTTCAGTCTGGATGGTCATGACACACACACACACACACACACACACACACACACTTCACTGTGACATTTAAATTCAGCTTTATCTAAAATGAAAACCCCAAAAGCCTCGACCACTTTAAAGCATGAAGAACTGATATATGAAGAAAAATATTTTAACATCGGTTTTGTGTGAAAATACTCAGAGAGAGAAAAAACTAAAAGAAAGTTTTTATCTAACAATATACACACAGAATTATTACTCCTATAACACACATTATTATTTATTCATTATTATTACTGTCTCAGTGGAGATTTTTGGCAGCTTCTGGTTTCATCTCGTTTCTTTTTCTTCTGTTTGATTGTCTATAAAATGAAGCATTTGATCTGTGGGCGCCTCCTACAGTCCACATGAGGCACTACAGCAAGTTTACATGTGAAGCCAGAGTGAAAACCAGAAATCGTATGTGTGTGTGTGTGTGTGTCTGTGTGGCTGTGTTTCTGTCTGTGTGTGCGTGCATGTGTGTCTTATGTTTTAAATAAATACAAACATCACCTTGATGCACACATAAATTCTCAGTAATTAATAAATAATTATGCATGAGATTATAATTAAAGCTATGAGTGCTAACTCCGCCCCTCAGCCTTACCCTAAACCAATCAGAAGTTTTACACATCAAACGGAGCAGCTACAATCCTATAATTCTTAGTCATTTACATTCAAAAGAAGTGTGTTAGCTTGTTTAAACATGTTTATGTGTATTAGCAAATGTTACATGTTCTGACCTGCATTAACCAATCACAATTTACAACCATTTTCCTTACTTACTGAGCAAAAAAAGAAGAGTGTGATTAGTGGAGCAAAGCCCTGTCTACGGCCCTCAGCATGTTAAACCCAGAGCTCACCAATTCCACATCCTCCATCACACTCACCGTCTCCATCGCACACCAACATTCTCCATTAAACACAGACATCCTTCATTAAACACCAACATTCTCTATTAAAACACCAACATTCTTCATGACACACCAACATTCTCCATCAAACCCCATCAAACAGATGCTTCCTGTTGTTATGTTCAACACCAGTTCAGCCATTACATGTTTTTAATGTTTACTGCTGAGGCTTAGTGGTGGATTTTGGGTACACTCTGGGTTTACTGTGGCAGTTTGAAGCTGCTGGGGCGCTTTCTTGGTGTTACTGCTAACACACAGAGGATTGAATAAAGACCACCTAAAGCTGAATGTGTTGAAAATGTGTTGACTTAATATGGCAGTGTAAGAAAATAAAGGTTAGTTAGCTACCTAACAGTTTAGCGAGAGGAATTATAATTACAATGTTATGCACGTGAACAGCAATGTTTACTGGTTTTAACATCACTTTAACCTACAGGGGGTGCTCTCCCAAAAAAACACTGCGAGCTCTTACAAATTAATAATCATCACCAAGAATAAAAAGAACGTCTACAGAACAAGTCAATACGAGTGCTAGTTAGCTTGGTTAGCAAGGTCGGTAGAAAAGTCGTGTTTTTTAGAGAAGTATAACTAATTAACTAGCTTAGCATAATTAGAATAATTGTAAATATGTATAAAATGTAGACAAAAACATTCCATAAGATATTGTGTTTATACTCTGCACCACACTAAGTGTGAATACATGATAAATAAGTAACGTGATGTAAGAAAGCATTTCTACGGCTAACGCTGATGTCACGGTTCAGTGATGCGTTTATCCTCCATCTTGGCACTTAAGTTATTTTGTACAATAAATTTTTCACCATATTGGATAGATTAGTACCTACGTGGTTTGAACTGGTTAAACCATAAATAGGTGTGTGTGTGTGTGTGTGTGTGTGTGTGTCTGTGTATGTGTATGTGTGGGTGTGTTTTAGCTGCTGAAATGGGTTTGAACCAGTTCTAGTGTGTGTTGTTATACTCTGGTTGTGGAGTGTGTGTGCGGCAGGCCGGCATTGCTGTATCCATGTGTAAATGTATTGTAGGGGTGCATGCTGGGAAATCCCATCAGCGAGCTGGGCGTCATGGAAACAGAGTCCGGTGTCATGGTCACACTGTTGGGTGTCATGGCGACCGAGTCGGGCGACATGAGTGGGACGTCATCCGGTGAACGGCGGAGCGTGAGCGTGTAATCCCTTGGAGACGATCTTGCTTCTTTCTCACAAGACACGGGCGCGGTCTGGTGACGAGGTGGCGTGGGCTGACGTGGAGGAGGTGTGGCCTGTCGGCTGCGTTTATCTTTGCGGTAATAGAGGGCAGCGAATGCTAGGACGTTGAGGAAGAGCAACGATGCGCCAACGGCGATGGTGACGCTGAGCTCGGTGGAATAATCGCGAGGATTAGCGATGACCAGTGGGCCAGGGCGCCTTGGGGGGCGTGGTCCAGTAGGAGTGGCCTGTGCAGGTGGGGGTGGGGCCCGTGTGGTGGTGGTGGAGGTGTAGTGGAACATGTCGTTTAGGTTGTATAGGTGAGGAACCAGGTGCTTCCAGAAAGCGACTTTCGTGGCGCGGTAATGATCTCGTACCCGCGGTTTGAGGCCGATGTGCAGGTAGAGCTGATCCTCAGGGCTGTACTTTGACCACGACACCTCCTCAAAGCGGTTTGCTTTTGTGTGGATGAACTTTGTGTCTTGAGGAACGGGCTTATTCGGGTCTCTGAGAAAAAGAAAGAGAGACAGAGAGGCAGTGAGCAATACAAAGACGGAAAAAGAGTGACAGAGAAAAAAAATCAGAGATGTAACATCTTGATCACACTCAACCTAAAACCTGCAGACTGCTGGGGTGTGTTTCTGATGTGTGTGTGTTTTTCTTCACTATACAGTTTGTACAGTGTTGTGTTTGGTGTTTTGTATATCATTGTGTATCATGAGTGTGTATTTACCCGGTCTTGGCGAAGTTGGTCCAATACGTCATGACTACGGCACTCAGCATGATGTCATTGCGGGAAAAATTGCAAGGGAAAAGTTCAGTGGGTCCGACAAGTGGAATTCCAAACACGTAAGGAATCTCATCTCCGTGGGCGGAGTCTGCCCACGCAGGCTTCATCGGACTCTGGCAGTGGTGATAAAATGCGTAAAAGAACGTTGGAGAACCATAGCGTGCATGCAAATCAGCCGTGACCATAGCAGGCTCCACCCATTGGTGATCTGTAAACATGGCGACGAGCGTTTTGCGTCGTGTTTCGGGATTGTCGCGATCCGCCCAGTCCGTGTACATGAATTTTATCGTCTCACGCAGCGTGTCCTTGCCTTCTGGGTAACCATAGAGACCGTCTACAAAGTCGGAAACAGCGAAGTCGAAATCAGATCCAGAAACCCCGCCCTCCTCTGGCTCAACCACTCCCTCTACGAAGCGGAGTCCCTCCCCTTGGTTGACACCCAGCATGATGTCGTAGTTGAGGAACTCGCCTTGCTCCATTAGCACTTCTGGGTCGTCGGGAATGAGGTCACCGTCAATCACCGGCCCGAAGGCGACGTGGAAGCGTGCAGGCTGAATGTCCTGCTCCACCAGCTCCCGGTAACTCCTCTTCTGCATACACAGCACCAAGTCCTGCACACACACACACACACACACACGGAGTAAATAATAATAATAATAATAATAATAATAATAATAATAATAATATGTATGTAAAGGTGTGAAGGCATACATGTGTGTCGAGTACGTTACAGCCCACTCGCTCAGCCAACATGCGTGTGTATTTCACCGGCTGATAATTCACTGACCAACTGGACAAGGCAGAGCCACTTTGAATAATCGCTCTGTGGAACAGTCCTACACACACACACACACACACACACACATACACACAAACACACACACACAGACAGAGAGAGAGAGAGAGAGAGAATATCATGTTCGAGGACTGTTAGGGATTTGGAATTATGTTAAGTGTGTGTTTAAAATAATTTTGTCAAAATTGTACATTTGGTTTGAGGTTTGAGTGTGTGTGTGTATGTGTGTGTGTGTGTGTGTGTGTGTATGTGTGTGTGTGTGTGTGTGTGTATGTGTGTGTGTGTGTGTATGTATGTGTGTTTGTGTTTATGTATG
>JAOVVB010000031.1:15587851-15599508 GCA_028570985.1 Heterobranchus longifilis | reverse complement strand
ACCCGAAATAACCCAGAATTTTGACCCAGCATAAACCACCCAACGATGTGTTTACAGAAACAACACAGCATTTTTAGAGTGTATTTCTTTTTAGTTATTCTAATGTTTTATTCTGAAAGTCTATTTTTCCAGTTATTTCTATATTTAAAGTTTGATGTCTTTAAATTTAACATGTTTTTTTAATAATAAAAATAAACAGATACAAACAGAGATAGGCTATATAACAGTTCATTCTTTGTACAAATAAAATAGTCAGCTAGTGAACTTGGCAAACAAGTTCTAAAACTTGTCTGTCTAAACAACATTTAACCAATGTTTTTCTTTTACTTATTATTGTACAGTAAATGTCAATAGCTCTGGTTCTGTTTTTATGTTCGTTGTAAAAAGTACTCAGATGTAAAAATTACCATCACCATAGTATTTCTTAAGACTTTTTTATGACTTAAGATCTAATTATATTTTAAAACTGCAGAGATGAAAATGTCACTTTGCGCCACCTGGCGGTCATTTCACGAATGACTTTGAAATGCGACTGATTTATTTTGCCCACTGTCGTTTTGCAGCGGTGGTAAGCATGGCGGTAATAGGCATTCTGGTTGACTGTCTACTGGAGTTGACTCCAAGTGCATTTGAAGTTGACTGAGTGTGTATTTGGTAGTTGTTCACTGGAACTCACAATATGCAGTTCAAAGAGCATTTACTTCACTTGATGGAAGAGAAAGAGCCCATCATTAGGATAAACAAAGCAGACCTATTATAAAGAGAGCAGAAACTTTAGAAAGCCAAATCAACAATCTGGTATGTTCTTAAAAGACGTAACACACTGGCGAGCTCAGCAACACCAAAAGGCCTAAAGTGAAGCAAAGGCAAAGCAGCTGAAGGAGGAAACTGAAACTGGAGCGACTTTGTTAAAAATGGCTGTTATTCTTAAATCATTAATGCTGTATGTTTGTTCCACCTTAAAGGTAAATGTCTTCCTTACCAAAGTAGAGATAAAAAGATAAAGCATCCCCAATTCAGTCTCAGTTAAGTAGTTAATAAACACAATAATTCTAGTGTACACCTGTGACAGTGTGTGTCAGATAGTGCTGAGAGTGATGGAGGCTAATCACTGCCTGTGTAAAGAAATTACCCAACAAATTGCATTATTTGTATGTATATAGATTGTGTACTGTATATACTGTAGCTGCATAGGTTTCTAATTGTGTGGCATCTGATGATTGTGTCTGGTGTTTTTAAACAGGAAAAATTGAAGAAGATGAAAGATACAGACGGCAAGAGGAGGAGAGGAGACGCTTGGAACGTCTGGAACAGGAGCGAAGGGAACAGGAAAGGAGTGAGTTGTACAGACCAAAGCTTTTTTGTCCTGATTTCTAGAGAACATGTGATCAAGATAAGGAATGAGGCATAAACTACCAGAGGCATAAACTTATTTATTAAAATCAATAATTGATTGCAACTTCCCTTTAAAATGGTGCCTTAACTGACCAAAGGATATTAAAGTCATTTTTGCTTTTGAGTGTCTCATAGACTTTGTATACAGAATTCTTTAAGGGCTTTAATCACTGATCTCAAAGTGTATTTTAAAGCTTGCTGTGTGTGGTGACATAGATTGTGCAAATTTCCAGGCTTTATTAAAGGTAGAGCTCCTTCTGAGTACTCTGGGTCTTGTATCGCCCCAGACAGATAAATGTCTCCTTGGCCACAGTACAGAAAGTTTTTACAAATTCCTTAATAGTGCAGTTAATACAAAGAATACAAAAACCTTTAATGTACAGCTGTGATACCATGTGGATCATGCTGTGAGAGACAGCAGGTAATTACTGCCTGTGTAATTAAATAACCCATAAAACAATAATGTGTTTTCTGTAAGTTGTTACTAATCCTCTGGTGTCTGATGATGTCCTTAAACAGGACAATGTGAAGAAGCTGAAAGAAAGAGGCGGCAAGAGGAGGAGAGAAGACGCTTAGAACGTTTGGAACGTGAGCGAAGGATTCAGGAGGAACTGGACAGAGAGAGTAAGTTGTCCAGACAGAGGCTTTCTCGAGCAACTGAGCAACTTCGTGAAAAACAAAGCTTCAGAGGTCACCAACAGCATCATGAACGCACACAAGCTCTCCATTTGCAAATAGAAGATGATGCTGATGCGATCGAGAGGGATGAGGTACGACTGTAATATAGAGTTAGCTTAATTATTATACAACACATACTGTTTATACAGCATTTGATAAAATATCACTATTGACTGCAAGACGCTTTTGTTTTGCATGTTTCTATATATAGGTTTTAGATGTTGAAGAAAAATTCAAAGAGCTTTTGTCAAAATACCATATCACAGAAGATAAAGAAGTACAGCAGTACATGATTTGGAGCAGGATTAAGACACTTCAGAATGAACTTACAGTTCAATATTGTACAGAAAACAACCTTTCCATGTGGTCTCAGTTTACTTTTGATCGTGCTGTAGGATATAATGATCTCTCTCTTACTGAGAAGCTCACACTGCTTGAGGCATCTCTACAGTTCATCTTGCACGGGAGAGCTAAAGATGATGGAGATCAGCCACCTGGCTGGGAGAAGAAGTACAACTTTCTTTTGGGTTTGGTGGAGCGGCTTCAAACCACAAATCCAACTTTGGCCAAACACATTTTATTAAATGCACTTGACATGATTTTAGAGCTGTCACCTCAAAGTAGAAACATTTTGGGTCAGATGTTGTTCAACAGGATTTGGACACCAGAAGAAATAATGCTCTTCATTTGCAAAAGCCCAGCTATTAAAAGTGATCTCCTCGATTCACTTCTCCACACAGCACAAACCTACCACCTGGACTGCATCCTGGTTCTCTCTGCTCTTAAGGATGAAAACCCTTTAATGTTTCTTCAAGAACAAGTAAGAAATGACAAGGAAAAAGATGCAAACACCATTGTGAAGGAACTCCGTGAAGCAAACTGCCCAGAGGAAGTCTTGGTGCTTTTGAAGGATGTTCTGCGATACATAGAGTCAGAACTCCCAAAATATCAATCAAAGGACCTTACACAGGAAGAAATTGAGGATTTGAAAAGTACCATAAGATCTCTGGATCTTACAAACCCAGATATCAACATTCTGAAATATGTGTTAATACGAATGTCAGTAGCAGTACAAGACTGCACAACCATCACTACAAAAGACAAACAGGAGATTCCTGGCTATTTTCCAAGACTAACACAACTAGCATCATTACTTTTGCTTCTTCTGCCACAGCTGACAAGCAATAAAGGATGTCTTCTGGAGATTGGCACAGGTGAAGGCAAGTCCTGCATCTTAGCCATGTTTGCTACCATTCTCGCCATTCTTGGAACAAAAGTGGACATTGTGACCAGCTCTTCGATTCTTGCCCGACGAGACCAAGAAGAGTGGAAAAATTTTTTTCAAATGTTTGGTATCACCTCGTCTGTAGTACCTCCACCTTTCTCCAATAACGATTCACCAGAAGAACAAGAAAAGTGTCTTAAAGATGCTTATAGACAACAAATAGTATATGGCACAATCGGAGTCTTTGCAGCAGACATACTTAAACAGGAATTTGAGAAAAGGACTATTCGTGATACAAGGCAGTTTGAGCTTGTAATAGTCGATGAAGTGGACTATATGACATTGGACAGTGGAGTTCAAGTGACATTCTTGTCCCATGAATCAAGTGGATTTAGGCATGTGGAGCAAGTGCTTTCCAACATATGGGTCATGCTATCTAAATGCCAACCAATTGAACTGCTTGAAACCGGTGAGATAATGTGGGCGGCAAGAATGCAGTACTTTCATAAAGCTGTAACAGCAGCTGTTATGGCACAGGAACCATCAGACAACTTCTCGGCTAATGAGATCTTGCTGCCTGGAGTGCCTTTAGGGTTCTACACTCAGGAGGATATTGAAATGATCCAAGCTGAGAGCAAGATAAAGGAAGAAAACCAAGTTAATGACAGTGAGGATGGAATGTCAAAGGCATTATCTGAAGTCATGAAGAAACTTGGAGTATCACAACAGTATGATCTTCTGAGTGTATTTGAGGAGGTCTTGGAGAACAGCGTAGTGTTTAAGTGCTATTCTTTAGAGAACAAGAAAGCCAAATTCTTTGGAGCTCGAGAAAAACCAGCTGAGCTCATTGTAGAAATGCTACTACTGAAAGGAGGACTTGCGTGCGAAATCATGTCTGAGAAATCACTCATTGATGCAACTGTAAGCACAATACAGTCATTTATCAAGTACTCAGATAACCTCCCAATGGCTGAAGAATCCCAAAAATGTATTGTTATTCCTGTTTTCTTGAAAAGCTATGTGGAGAATCAGTTACCAATTTTTGTAGAGAATGCTCTAAAGGCTGTTGAGATGTCCCAGGGCCGTGAGTACATGATCGACACCTCACACTCCGCTGAAAGGGAAGTTGCAGACAGCCCTGACAGACACGAATACAATGCAATAATTCCAGTCGACTTCAAAGCGAGTGGTGTATTGGAGAAAAACAAGAAGTGGGGTAATGGTCTGCAACAGTTTCTGGAGTTCAAGCACCAACTTGCAATTTCACCAATATCAAATGTGACAAACTACATGTCAAATTTCCATTTCTTTAAAAGGTACCTCAGAGGAAGTGGTATATTTGGTGTTTCTGGAACTTTAGGAGGTAAGGCAGATCGAGACTTCCTGGCAAGACATTATAAAGCAGAGAGTTACACTATACCTGCACATCGCCATAAAAGGCTGGTCGAACTTCCAGTCATCCAGGTAAAAGGCGGAAATGACAAATGGATCCAGACTATTTGTGAAACCTCATGGAAGGTAGCAGAGCGAGGACAAGTCGTCTTGGTCATTTGTGAAGATGTTAAAACAGCTGATGTACTACATGAGAAAATACAAGATGGAGGCAGATTTAAGCCAGAACAGATTACTTTGTACACAATCAGCGAGAAGCACAATGTGGAAAAAAAGAAGTTCTGTGGAGGACGAATCATCATAGCAACAAATCTCGGAGGACGGGGGACAGACATAAAGGTTGATCAAAGAGTGAATGAGCGTGGTGGTCTGTTCGTTCTTCTTACTCACTTTCCACACAACCGAAGAGTGGAGAAACAAATATTTGGTCGTACATCTCGAAAAGGCAATCCCGGCATGGTCCAGATGGTTGTGAACTGTGATCATCTTGCACCTGCGTACCAAGGTCAGTCTGTGGAAATCATGCGACAGCTAAGAGAGGATTATGAAATTAAACGAATCCACGACATGGAAAGTGATGAGCTGGTTGAAATAAATCTAAAAGAAAACCTGTTCCACACATTTTGTATGTTGCTGAAGAACTTTGATGAGAATTACACGCAGGATGAAAAACGGGATCCCATGCAATTGCAGCTTAATGATATCCCTTATTGCTTTACGTGTTATCAGCATAAGTTTGATTATCAGCCTGCCGTCAATGCTTTGAAGGAATCGTGGGCATTGTGGTTGACCCTTCATGAGGAACACATCAATAGGCATGATGACATCAGTGAACTTCAAGCAGACCTCATTAAGACGATCACTGAAACAAGTGGAAAGCTACTGCAAGGCGAATGTGATCATTTCTACGATAATATTAGACAGGCGATTGTAAGAACCGATCTACACTGCCGGGACAAATCCAAGAGTGACTATGGAGCTGAATCCTATTGGAAAAAAGTTGCAACCTCTGACCCACACTACAAGGCTGTGGCACTTTATAACCAGGCATACATCACCATCAACCTAGGCAGGGATAACTGTATAGCAGAGGCACTGAACCTGCTGAAAGATGCAAAGGAATCCATTAATGTCCACATCTCAGAAGTCTCAAACACAATGATCTCGTGTAACTTAGCCAACACTCGTAACAAAGATCAGAGCACAGACTACAACAACTTTCAAAGTCAAATGGAGGCCAGAATGAACATCTTTAAGTCTTGGAAAACATACATTGATAACGCAGTGAGTAAACTTGAAGACCTGAAAAACAACAAGAAAGAAGCTGTTACAGAGAGCTGTTCGGTCTACGTGCTGTCTGAAAACAAGAACTTCATCACCACAAACGAGCTCAGAGCGTTATATGACCACGGCCTTGGTGTTGTTTTTGAGGTGAAAGAGAAGCCGAAGTTTTGTTTCGATGCTTTGATATGTTTCTTTCTCGGTGTGGTACAGGTGCTCGCTGGGGTTCTTGTTTGTGCACTGACACTTGGAACGGCCAGCCAGTTCGGATTTGGTCTGATTTCTGAAGGGGTTTCTGACATGATCGATGGAATAGAAGGAATGGTAACCGGCACATTTGATTGGGTATCATGGGCAATATCTAAGAGTATCAGCATCGGGCTTTCTTTGCTAACAGCTGGGTTTAGCATGATCAAGAAAGCAGCTACATCAGTGTTTAAAGTGACAAAAGGGCTTCTCACTGGCACAAAGTCTTTTACTTCTGTTGCCTCTGATGTCATAAAATCAGGAAAGGCACTGCTTACCTCTGTCAAACAAGGCTTTCATTCTGGTGTTTCTCATCTCAGTATAGAATCTTTAAAGTCTGCAGTGAAAACCATGGCGTCTTCTACAGCGCTCAAACAGAACTTCAAACATGCGACTAAATATGCAGTTCAGGAAATCGGGAAAAGGTCTGTGCTCTCTGCTATCAACTATGGAATTGATGCAGCACTTGAGAAAGTCTTTAAGGACATTTTAGTAAGTGTTTTTAAGAATACAGTCACGTCATTAGTGAAGGAGAATCATATACTGGATCGTACTCTTGTCGAGTTTATCAGCTCGGGTGTCCCGAAAGCTGCCTTGAATAAAGAGAATTTCAAGATTGACCAGGGATATGAGAAGCAACTGAACCAATCAGTCAATTTTCTCTGCCAAGAGGTTACTCCTTACCTTATACAGGACTGCACCAAAGAACGAGAGGTTATCAGCAGACTCTCTGAGGTGTGTGAACAAGCAACGGAGCTAATGAAAAAAGCACAACTGTCAGGTGTGCATGAAACGGCAAGGCTCATTCTGAAAGTAGCTGATTACTCATCACGCTTTGATAAAATACTGAAGGCCATTCCAACACAGAACATAATCGACCAAAACTTTGTTCCTCGGCTAATGGAAAGCATCAATGAGCTTCATTCAATGACAAAGTATGACCAAGATGGATGACACAATTTACACGATGTACAACGCCTTAAAGGAGAGCTTCTACAAATTATTGCTCAAAAGGTTTCGGAGCAATTAGTCAATTCCTGTTATGAACACATAACTTTTTTCTTGACCTGCAAAGCTAAGAGTCAGCTTGCCAGTACTGTTGGACAGGCGGTAGACCGAGTCATGAGCAGGGCTCATACTGATCGTTTCTTTAATGACCAGCGGAAAAAACACAACAAAAATTCTGCGAGTCACAAGCAAGTGGAACTGCAATCAGCTGAGAACACAACAGAGCTGGTGCAGTATGCAGAGGATATAAGCAAAGACGATCGGCCGGCTACAGCACTCGATGTGTATGTGCTCACAAAAAGTAACCTGCTGCACGGAAAAGGAATTCAACTCAGCGTCGTCGATGAAACCGGAAAAACGCTGACTGAGGAACGCTACCCAGGAGCCAACAAGTCAGCAGGAGATATAAAACTGATACTAACCAAATCAACTACAGGCCAGCATTCACCACAGTAAGAGTAATCAATAGGGCATTATAAAGCACAGTTATGGAAATTAATTAAAATATTAATGCTTATTAGCACTGTGTCCTAAACAGAGTTCCTTTTAATTTGTAAAAACAGAGCTGGTGCAGAGCTGTACAGCGGCCATTTTGACATCATACAAGATGATAGCAAGATAGTCAGTGTCAATGTGGATCACCAGAATGCCATTTATCATGCATTAGCACAAGCAAGCGGTGGCAAGATGGAAGACGTGAATAAAGAAGCTTTGGTGCTACAAGAGAAAGTGAAAAATGAGGCGAGTACACTTTTCATTCTCATTCCCTCTCTTTTTGCTCTAGTTGCTTAGTTATGGATCTGCTCAGATTTACTGATGTAGATACAGATAGATTGATGGATGGATACATCACATATTCAAGGAATTCATCAGTACTAGAGAAGTCTTTCACCAGGTTACCTTTTAGGGAAAAACTCAAAAGCAGAGAGAGATGGTCAGGACTCACACTTGTAATTTCTCATTAGATCCGGACAAATCTTGAGACATACGCACCCATGATCAACCTCCAAAGAGGATATGACTTCTCTCACAAAAGCCCTGGTAAATACGGTGTACCTGGAGGAAGTAAAAAGGAGGCGGACTCTGCGCTGCAGGAATACTTACAGAGCATTACCTTCATTAGAAGTGATGAGCGCATCCTCATCAAAATGTACCATCTCGGATTTGTTGGTGAAAACAAAAGGTAAAGTATCTCCTTTCTGATATTAATTCACATCACAACAGCACTGTGTACAGAGATTTTCATTCTAACAAATCCTCACTAATCCTAATCCTCATGTTCTCTCGTCAGAGTTCTAAGTGCCCAGGAGTACAGAAGGAGCACCACTACGGCCCTGGACACCAGCCATATTCCACCGAAAGACTCCATCAGGCGAGCTCTGGAGGTCATAGAAAGCTCTGCCTCAGTGAATGAGTTTAAAAATAAAAACCCTGGGCTTTATAAACTGATCAGCAGGATAAAGACTGATAATAACGGACTGACTCTGATTGCCATGGAGGTTTTGGGCCAAGATCACAGGCGAGCTTTAACTACAGGCCCGAGCAGCCTCTCACAGGCAGCCAGGTAACGCCTACACTATATGTGTGTTAACAGATTTGCAGAATTCAATTAACACTACAGGACTATGGAGCAGTTTAAGCACTGAATTTATCAGATACGGCAGTATCATTATTATGTTTATTGTTTTTGCAGGAAACTTCTAGCAGACACCATGATTAGTGGAGACGTGGAGCTTCTGCTGAAACGTTGCATGATCCTACATCACCCATTGACCTCACGAAAGCTCAAAGACGCTCTGGGTAAGAAACGGGGGTTTGGGGTTGGGGAGTTTTGTCATGCTGTGGTCCGTCAGAACGGTGCAGGTTTGTTAACTACGCTGCTGTTGGTTAATTTATTAACTAATACTGTCAGTTCTCTATAACTGCAGCTCTGACAGTAGCACAGGTTACAGGTATTAATGCGTTCATTCTAATCGGTTATTGTTTCCATAGTAACAGCTCATTCACAGACAGCGCAAATGGCACAAACACATTACACGAGGCACAAGGGGATGATGGGCATGACACCAAACACAACACACTCAACTAAATACTATACACTCAACACTACAGAACACACTCAACTCATCACAGCACACACAACACTAAACAATCAACTCAACACAACATACAACACTACACACTCAACTTAGCACAATATACTCAATACAACATTAGATTAGATTAGATTAGATTAGATTAGATTAGATTCAACTTTAATGTCACTGCACATGTAGGTACAAGGCAACGAAATACAGGTAGCATCTAACCAGAAGTGCTTTTTCACAGTGCAGAATAATTTGCATATATAAATAGTAATAGATACTGTATAGAGAGGTAGATTAGTTACAGTAGGTGCAAATGAGCAAATGATTACAGGTGGTACAGTAAGGAAGGTATTGTATACCATGCTAAAGGAGTTTGCATATGTTAACATTATACAGTGAGGAAGGTAATATAATGAGTGCAAATGAGCAAATGAGTTATAAGTGGGTGCAATAGGAAGGTATTATATACAGAGGAAAAGTTCTGTACAAAGAGTGATTTTGGTGTAGCCAGTGTGAAGATATTGTATACTTATAATAAATAGGTGGCATATGTATATCATATGCATATGTAACTGTAAACAGAAAGGGTTATATACAAAAGGGTTATATACACTGAGTGCAATGAAGAAGGATATATGGCAAGATAAGAAGCACGTGCATATGAATACTGTATATATACAGAGAAGGGTTATGAAGAAACATATTGTATACCGAGGTTATGATATTACAATAGAGAGGGTTATATACATTTGTGCAACTTGGGAGTGGAATGAGGAGGTCATTTTTATACAATATGTGCAGCAGTTATGCATAGTGCAGTCCTGAGTGTTTAGTTTATGTCCAGTAGTGTTTATGTACAATTTGGTAGTGCAAGAAAATGTTATGTATCCAGTCAATGTGTATGTGCTCGGGTGGAGACAGAGTTCAGCAATAAAACAGCTGTGGGGAAAAAGTTGTTCCTGAAGCTGTTTGTCTTTGTCCGGGGGCTCCTGTAGCGCCTCTCAGGAGGCAGGAGGGCAAAGAGCCTATGAGCAGGGTGAGAGGAGTCCTTTGTGATATTGTGTGCTCTGCTGAGACACCGTTCCCTGTAAATGTCCTAAACTAAATTAGTGTAAATTAGTTCAGTAGACTGTCCTTAGGTGATGATGTCAGTAACGTGCGTCTTAGGCCGTGGTGATACAAAAAGGTAATTTTTCATTGTAATTTAAATCAGGACGGTCTGTACCTGGGCTGGGTCACGTGGTATTAACGTGGACTGTGCACACGGACCTTGAAACATTACACACTCATGTCTGTGGTGTCCTGATGTTCTCCATCTGACCAACCATGTACCTTCATGTTTCTCGCTCGAGTTCTGAGTTCATATTTTTATTCCATAATTATTAATTATTGCAAGATGTAGAGAAATCTAAAGAAAGCTCAGGATTCTGATAGCAGACGATGTGATGCAGATCTCTGATCGGATCAGTCGTCTGAGGCGAAGGTCCTCAGTGCGGTTTTCTCTGCAAAGAAGACACACTTCCTCACAGTGCGACATCTCATCTGTGTATTTAGTTTAAGATCTACAGTCCCTCTCTAATATTATACAATATATACACTCTCTAATATTCAACAACAGTAGTTTCTGACTCTATTCGTCACCCAGACAAGCTTGCTGAGGGTCAGACAGCGTCTAACAGAGCATGGACTCGTCACTTGTGAGCTCCAGGAGCAGACTCTACACGGGGCACGCTTATTTACACACCCTGGAGTACAGTCTGCTTGTTGTTGCTTAACTGGTATCACATTGTTAAAAATCCTCATGGACGTCTTTTAAAAGATCTCCACATTAAGATGGAAGTTGATTGGTTGTTATCACTAACAGGGATGAGAGTTTATAAGGTGTGGGTGATTTCTAGAACATAACCTGACAGAAAGCGTTCCTGTGAGCTTCTCTGGTGATGAGCAGACGTCCTGAATAAGCGATATGGATGTAGTGACATTCAGCCATGCAGTGTAATGGACACTGGGGGAAGAGTGTGCTGATTTCATGAGCATTGCACACATTAGCGCCATCTACTGGTGATGTTCTAAACTGAGTATTCAGTGGTGAGAGCAGAATGTAGTTATGTCTCACTGTCTGTTAATGAGTTTCTTTTTCTGTTGACCTGAGCAAGATGTGTTATGCATTAATGAGGACAGGACACTGACCTGAGCGCAGTGTATAAACACCAGCCCGCGTTCTGAAAGTCTTACTTCTGCAGCATCACACACACTCATGTATACATGTACACTACCGTTCAAAAGTTTGTGGTCACTTTCTAACTCCATGATGGTTCCTGATTTTTATTTCTTTCTACATTGTA
>JAOVVB010000031.1:15382828-15397167 GCA_028570985.1 Heterobranchus longifilis | reverse complement strand
CGGTATGTGTCGGTGTGTTTGTGTACATGTTTGTGTGTGTCTGTGTGTGTGTGTGTTGATCATAGGAGTGTGTGTGTGTGTGATGAGTGTGTAGTGTGTGTAGTGAGTGTGTGTGCGTGTGTGTAGTGAGTGTGTGTGTGTGATGAGTGTGTGTGTGTGATGAGTGTGTGTGTGTGATGAGTGTGTGTAGTGTGTGTGTGTTTGATTATAGCCGCTTCACTATCAGTCAGACACACACGTTGTGTCAGTGATTACCTACAGGCCGCACGAGCGAAAAAAAGACAGACAGAGAGGGAGAGGAGTGATTTGGTTCCTGATTCTTTTTTTTCATATTTCTTTGCTTCTCTTTAACGCTTTCACCGCATCTGTGTGTGTGTTTACTTGTTTTGTTTTCAGAAGTCAGCGTTCAGCAGTTCTCTCGCTCACCCCTGTGTGTTTCATCCGGTTTCCACGGTTACACAAACAAACCAGTGTGTTTTTGAACAAACAAGGACTGTAAGGATCTCTCGCGTGGTTTAGTCGAACCCTCAGGGCTTTTGGATCTCGCTCAGTGACCGGGTCCGACACTCGTGGCTGCGAATAGCTCAGGCTCGTTTTCTCCTCCATTCAATTTTCCAGCCGATTTTATTAAGAGAGCTGTTTGGCTGCAGGGCTCGGGTTAAACATGAGCTGGAGTTTCACAGAGAGAGAGAGAGAGAGAGAGAGCTAGAGATGGAGAAGAGAAGGAGGAACCGCCGGCGCGCTGCAGTGACGTCCGTTTGTCTCCACTCGAGTCCGGTGACATACGGTTCTGATCAGATTAGACTCTCAGAGCCGCCCAGACCCGGGACTAACTGCTGCACAGTTTAAGCAAACCAGCCATGTAACTGCATTTGTGTGCATGTGTGTGTGTGTGTGTGTGTGTGTGTGTATGAGCTTGGATGGATATTTATAGCATATGAGTATAGAGAGAGGGAATGTCGTATAGTTTGAGAGAGCAATAAAGAGAGAGATGAAGAGAGAGAAGGATGAAAGGATATTTACTGCCCAAACAAGCAATAAAGTCCAGTATATTTATGAAGCACATTTAAACACAGCAGATGTCTGCTAAAGCCAAGGCAAATGAAATCAAGCTGAAAAAGGGAAAGATGCGAGGTCCAAGCTCTGGAGGAACGATGAGGACAGAGGAATGCCAGTTTATTAGGAATGGCATCATTGTTTCGCCTGTACTGCAGAGCATTTGGTAGTTTATAACACACACGCACACAAACACACATATAGACACATACTGCATCCCAGAATGGGCTTAGTGGTTCCATCACGAATTCAGGCAATGAACCAGGCCGGGGAAAAAAATGTAAATCTAGAATAGGTTCCAGAATTATGGCTCGTTGTAAAAATTTCTAAAAACACAAATATTATACTGACTATAGGGGCAGTGGTCACTCAAGCGGTTAAGGCTTTGGATTACTCGGTTACTGATCGGATATAAGGGCGCTTTCTATTTTAATTTCAAAGTAGCATATCTTCTATTCCCGTTGGCTGTTTGCGATGAAACAATGTCTATATGTTACCTCACGCTCAGCCAGATGCCAAGCACCAGAAGAACATGCCGAATCGATGCACACAGACCTGAGGCGGGAATCGAACCCAGACCCTGGAGGTGCAAGGAGACAGTGCTAACCACTATATACACTTATATTGTGATTATATGAACTTTATTGCCACCTATGCCCGTTTGCTGTTTCACTGGGGTATAAATATGACATAACACCCAGGGGAAATCCTTTTGTTTGACATCAACAAGTACTCAACAAAAGAATGATGCATTCATGCATTCTCTTTATAGCAAAGAGAATGGTCATGTTTCAGAGCTCCAAAGTTAGTTGAATTCTCAGCAGCGCGACGCTACCCACATGAAGAGAAGCCTTTTGGACGAGTTTCACGAAAGAAGCCAGTCCTGAGACCAGGACTCAAATACCAGCATCTTCGCTGAACTTTGCCAAGCATCAAAATACAAAATCGAGCTTTTTGGCTACACGCCTCATCATCGCTATGTTTGGTTCTCTGATGCTTCAGGGGTGTTTTCATGCCAGCAGCCCAGGAGCTCTTATTAAGGTCAGCGGCATAATACAGTGCCAGTACGTTCAGCTAAAAATCTGGTTGCCTCTGCCAGAAGGCTGGAACTGGTCTCGTTTTAGAACAGGACAATGACAATTCCAGTACCATAGAATCAAGGCTTTACTCTGGCACTCTCACTTAAAAATCTGTGGTCTCAGTTGAAGATGACTGTTCACCCGAGGAGCCCCAGGAATCTCAACCATTTGGAAAGGTTCTTCACATAAGAGGTGTCCAAGATCCCATGACAGCCTTGTTAAAGACACTGTCCAAAACGGTGGCTTTTATTTGACAGGCTAAACTTGGCCTTTTTTATTTTTTACTTTACCCAAATCATCACTCCTTGCATAAGTAACCCTTTTCATGAAGGTTGCCAATACTTCTGGAGTTGACTGTAAATGCAGTAATAGCACAACTATAATGAATAGCTATTAAAAAAAGAAAGTGAGAAGTTTCCTCCGCTTTTCGTCCTTTGCGTATTTGTCATGGTTTATGAGACACTGGAATGGTTCCCTGTACAGCAGACGCTTCCAAGACACACACTTTTAGGAAGGAGAACTTAGGACGTAGAGCTCTTGAGCGTATGCTTTACTCTAACATCACAGCAGAGAGCGTCTGGTGTTCAGAGTCGAGTTGTGCAGCTGCTTAAGTGGATTCTGAGTGCATCGTTTTTGATGTCTTGCAGCCAGCTGAATGCATTTATTTCTTTTTTTTTTCTTTTTTTTTTTGTAATTATTTGTTCAACAGCAATCGCAACAAGTGAAACCGACACCATCACATCATGCCACATGTGGAAGAGATGAGAGAATGTTCACGCTTAGAAAGAACGAGAGCAATTGGATTAGATTAGAAAGAACTTTATACACACACACACACACACACACACAAATGCTTCTCCCTTAGGAGCGAGGATAGCTTTTGTGAACGTTAAGCTCTTGTTGAGTGGCAACATTTGGATGTTTTTCAAGCCATAGAGAAGAGACCATGTCAAGAAGCCAGCTTTGGAAAAGGAAAAGAATATAAACTTTTATCTTTTGGCTATAACGACGGAAGACGTTAGCGACGGTGTAGCAGCAGCGTAGCCAAGAAGGGTACATTTAATATTTCAAACCTTTCCCCCATCCTGCACACCAAAGCCCCAGCAGAAGAGCTCCATGGCTTCAGATGAGCCAAAATGTATGAGCTAAATCCCCTCAGAACCTGTACATCGGTCCTGGACTGGAAAAGCAGACGGGTTTCGCCTTTGAATAAAGCAACGCATAACGCTGAAGTTTGCAGTCCGAGGCCTGGCATTAATCGAGAACTGATGATTCCTCCACAGTGAGCTCGGCGCTGACCTCAGTCCCCACTAAACTGTGCAAAGGTTCTCTAGGGAGACTGTAAAACACCCCGAGGGGAGGGGGGTAGTGATAAAGCTGGAGGTAATGAGAAAGGAAGAAAGATAAATGTCCTATAAGGAAGAATTATAATATAATGAAAAGTTATAACCTACTATGTAAATAAAAAGAGATTAAAGGTGACCGCCAGTGAGAAGATTTCCACCTGTCCAAAGAGACTAAAAGAACACCTGGTGATTTCTGGATTCAGGATTTCAACACAGTCACTGGCTACAACGTTTTACAGGGTCGATTTATTTATTATTTTAGCTAATTAGTTAAACGGGAACAGACTCATATTACAGCGGGCATCCATAACACAGCCACTTAGCAGAGTGACCAGTGTGCCAATGTGCCAAAGAACCAGACATGGCTGCCAAGCGGTAATGCTGACAAATTGGCAACTTTCAGCCGCCAAGGATTATATTTTGAAAATGAGGTCTGGAAATATAAGCGGTCCTCACGCCAAGAATAAAGGGCGAGTTTACAGAATACAGCAGGGTGAAGAAAAAAAGTACGTTACCCTCGTCAGTGTGATCAGCGTTTGTCTTTCAGCACTTTTATATTTCGAATGGCTTTGGTTAGTTCTGTTAAGGATAGCAAAGGCTTGAAGGGAAAAAAAAGTGAAAATCTTTCAATCTGACCTCGCTACAAGAATGAATGGAAGACTAGCAGACAAATGAGCAACGGCTAATGCAAGTAAATATTTCCATGAAACATTCAGATAAAATAAAAATAAAACAGCAGTATTATTATGTGTCATTTTTCTTTTTCAACAGTTTTAGAGTTGCCTTAAAGTTTTAAAAATTGCAATGTTGGATGGTGGATGCTAGCATCGTTTATCGTTAGCACACCCGAAACGTTGTTCACATCATATGTCATTATTATTATTATTTTTTTAAGGATTTAATAATAATCCTGTCCAATTCTTTTTCCCCGATTTTCTCCCCAATCTAGTCACGTCCAATTCCCCTCCCGTCACCAGGGGGCTCCCACATTAAGGCTACTAACCTCCATTCAGCCAGGAGGGCCGGTGGCTGTCACGTGTTTCCTCCGAGCCACGTGACACCGGTCGACCTCTTTTTTTCGAACTGCTTGCTCACGCACCGTTGGGGGCGGAGTCACACACTCTGTGTCTCTGTGAGAGGTAAACAGCATCACCCGGGGTTCGAACCTGCGACTCCCGAATGATAGGGCGAGCGCTTTACCACTGCGCCACTCGGAGACCATATGTCATTATTAAAATGTTTTTTACAATTATATTTTTGGGTGCTTGTGGTTTAGTGTCATTTGTATACAATTTTAGATGCTACTGAGAAACTTTATCATCTTCATGGCTCTTCTTTTGGTCACTGAATAATTGTTTAGGATTGTGTAAATGAAAGAATATCAGTTAGGGACGGGAATCACTAGGGGTCACCTGATATGATATTATCACGATACCTAGGTGCTGATACCATTTATATCACGAGTCAATAAGTGTCACTGTTTTATAAATATCTCTATTCAAGATTTTTTTTCCAGATTTTGTTACGAAAACAATCAAACTTAATAATAATTCTGTTCCGCCTGCCAGTGTGTGAATAGTTTAAAGTGCACCACCTGTAGGATTATAGAGGAACCTCAAATGCAAACATAAATAAATTACAAATTCATAAAAAAAAATCTATTTTAGAGTCAGTGAGGTGACACATGCACTGTCACACAAAAAAATTGCAATAACGATTTTTCCTCCATCACTACTATCAGAGCTATCACGAGGACAATGTAAGGGGTCCAGTGCCAAAAATGAAGCTCCTGTAGCCCCATTTCATTAGACTACTTAAATTCAAACCAGCTCCTCTTTCTGTTCCAGCTCGTAAACTAAAGAAGATCGGTCAGCTGAAGGCTCCTGAGGAGGAGGGCTTGGCTTCAGCTATGCCATCCGGTTCTGGTTCAGTGGAGCTGATCCGGAATCCTTCCCCCAAATCTGGTGTGACGTTCCACTCGCAGCTCGTCTTCCTCAGCATCCTGGAGTCCATCGAGCCTGAAGTGGTGAACGCCGGGCATGACCACGCGCAGCCCGACTCAGCCGCCGCCCTTCTGACCAGCCTTAACGAGCTTGGAGAGAGGCAACTGGTTAAGGTGGTTAAATGGGCCAAAGGACTGCCAGGTGAGTCACAGGAATCAGCAATGATAGGAATGTAGGGAGGGAGTGTAACAGTGTAGTATATACGACGAGGGTAGGTAATCAGGTTAAATTTTCAGGCTTAAGAGAACACATAGCTATGTAAAGTAGAGCGAAACGTTTTGAATGACAGAGGCAAATTGTCAAGCAAGTACAGCCAGGTACACTACAAGTAAGGTGACATGCAGAGGTTCTTAAATAGACCAGGTAGGTGTAGGCACTGAGGTAGGACACTGACTAAAGGATATTTATAGTAACCAAGGCAACGCATTAAGCAGGTGAATAGGCAAATAAGCTGGTGAGTCTTGTGATTGTTTCACATATAATGATGCAGGAAAATGGTACGAGTAATAACAGATAGGTGCAATATAGAGGCAGATCCTGTAAAGGTGGGTTTACAGGAGGCGAGGCAGCCAGGGCTCTAGGGGACTAAAACAGGGTTCCCAGGTGGGGAAAGTTTCTGAACAATTGAATATAATCAGTAATTTTCATTAAACATTAGTCATAAACCTGATAATGAAGTGAGGAGATGAGTACATATTAAAAAGTGACTTATGGTACAGGCTAGTGGTTAGAGGCAACAACAGGTCATGACGTTACTTGATTTAGCAATTAAATAATCCGGTGATTTATACTCCAGGTACAGATCATCACATGACACAGGGTGTGTTTGTGCAGGAAAGAAAAACCTTACAGCAGAATGATGAAACTTTGTTAAACTTAGTGTACTGTGTTTTTGCAGCGTCATTATGGGACCACTATTTTTTATTATAAAATTTTTTGGTGTGGTTTTATTCAAAATGCTAACTTTGATGTAGCGATGTATTTGTCCATGAGGACATTGAAACAATTAAAGAAAAAAAAAAAGAACAGATGTGACAAAGGGAAAAAAAGAGGAAGAGAGAATAATCGAGAAACGGTTTTATTTTCATGTACAGACTTAAAAGTTGATGCTAATGTCCGATGTTTCCTGTGCTTTGACCAAACCAAATAACCATATAAAAGTCTGACCTTTGTGTCTCTGTTACTCCCCATATTTTCTGCTTTACTGAAGCTAACACACTCTGCTAATGAAGATTTTGTTTCTGCCCTAACTGGTGTGTGAGGTCCTCCAAGGTTAATGCTAATGTACAGGGTGGAATTAGCACTCATTAGCACTTTAATGGCAAGAAGAAAAAACCCTCAGAACAGAAAGAAACTAATCATCCTTAAGTTTGATGTCAAGAAAGCCACCAGGAGAGCGGAAACATCAACGTTTTCTTCAGATGTGGCAAGAAGAGATTTAGCACAGGTGAAATTACACTGTAATTAGTCTTAGCATCAATCGCTAACCTCAGGTTCAGGCATGTTGAGGACCATTGGCTGTGTGTCGAATCAGAATATTGTCAAGTGGGAACCCAGAAGTATATCTAGCTACCAACTCTGGCTTTCTAGCTAGGTATGAAACTAGCAAAGCCGAACTCCAGCGTGAGGAATCGACTCGTGTTCCAGTATAGTTGGGTTTTTCTTACTAATTAGCTTAATATCAGTTTATTCCAAATAATTGCTAGCATTAATTAGTTCATATTTGAACTGATATCCTTTCTTTTTAAGGTAAACTAGCTTATTGTTGTTTTGTTTTTATATCTTCAAGTAAAATTTATCCGTCTCTTTTTTCTCTTTCATGAAGTTAATTAAGCATGTTAGACATTATCTAGAAACGAGAAATGAGTGTAAACTGCTTTGTTTAAACTTTAAACCTCTGACTTGTACAAAGCGCTGAAACGGTACAGTAAGATAACAGAATAAGTGTGTTAATTAACATAAACCTCCACTACTGTTACTGTTGGTAGTGTTACAGATAATTACTCAACACCTTCTCACCAATCAGAACGCATAATTCAGCAGCAGCTTAGAGTGAACTCTAACAGCCCTGTTAAGGGTCCTTTTCAAAATGATGACAGTATAATTATAATTAACAGTAATTAATATCGTGGTAGGTTTTGTGTTGTGCAGTGTGTGGTCAGAGTTTTGGCTGAACTGCTTTGTGTTAAAATAAACCACACCCCACTTCTCCGCTCCCTGCAATGGCTTCCTGTAGCTGCTGCGTCAGATTCAAAACACCGATGCTCGCCTATGAAGCTAAAAGTGGCCTACTTACTTCTAATCACACCCCGCACGCACCACACCACATTCATTCCGATTTTCCAGCACTGCTCAACTGGTCCCACCATCTCTCAGGGATCCCGGAAGACGTACATCTAGACTGTTTTCTGGCCTGGCTCCTAGGTGATGAACTTCCTCTAGATGTCTGTACAGTCAAGTCACTTGCAATCTTTAAACGACAACCAAAGACCTACACTATATTGTCAAAGGTATTCTCTCGCCTGTCTTCACATGCATATGCATACTTGAGTAACATCCGATTCTTAATCCATAGGGTTTAAAATTATCTTGGCCATCCTTTTGCAGCTATAACAGCTTCAATTCTTCTGTGAAGGCTTTCCACCAGGTTTAGGAGTGTGTTCATTGGAATTTTTTACCATTCTTCAAGAAGTGCATTTGTGAGGTCAGACAGTGATGTTGGACGAGAAGGTGTGTCTCACAGTCTCCGCTCTAATTTATCACAAAGGTGTTCTATCGGGTTGAGGTCAGGATTCTGTGCAGGACAGTCAAGTTCTTCCGCCCAAACTCGCTCATCCATGTCTTTATGGACCTTGCTTTGTGCACTGGTGCGCAGTCATGTTAGAACAGGAAGGGGCCGTCCCCAAACTGTTCCCACAAAGTTGAGAGCATGAAATTGTCCAAAATGTCCTGGTATGCTAAAGCATTAAGAGTTCCTTTCACTGGATCTAAGGGGACGAGCCCAACTCCTAAAAAAACAACCCCACATCATAATCCCTCCTCCACCAAACTTTAGTCTGCAGTCAGACAAGTATCGTTCTGGCAACTGCCAAACCCAGACTCGTCCATCCACCCATTGTTATAATACCACTAACAGTTGAATGTGTAACATTTAGTATTTCACGACTGGCCTTATTGTACAGGTGGCATACATCCCATTCTTTCACAAATGTTTGTAGAAGCGGTCTACATGTCTAGGTGTTTGATTTTATACACCTGTAACCATGGAAGTGATTGAAACACCTGAGTTCAAGGATTTGGATGGGTGGTTGAATACTTTTGGCAATATAGTGTATCTGTTTATTCAGTATTTGGGTAAACTCCCCCCCCAACAACAACCATCGGTTGACTGAATAGTAAGCTAGTGAATCAGTGTAAGGATATATTTATAAATAAATATTATAATATATTATAAAGGAAACCCCAAACACTTATATAATTCACTCTACAAATTCAAGTTAAAGTTTTATTTGGCGTGTTACCATACGCAGTACGATATGCAGTGAAATGCGTAACAATGAATGGTGAGTGTATTGTACACCAATAGAAAAAAGAGTCTCTGTCATACCGTTGTGAAAAACATTGAAAGTTTTAAGTTAAAATTTAAAATAACAAAAATAATGAAAGAGAAGTCAGAGCAGCTGCGACGGCAGCCAATCTCACCAGCACCATCTTGGAAGTGGATAAGAACATTTGCCAAATGCCTACATGTAACTGTAAAAAAAAAAAAAAAGCCACAATCTAGGGGGAATTGTATCGGGTCAGGATGACAGAACAAATTGTTGGTCAAGTTATGAATAAAACATTTTTTCCCTAAAAGTGTAATAAATAGAGTTTAAACAGCTTATTTGCAAGTACAATGTGGGCCGTGTTCAAGGTCTCGCTAAATAACAAAAGCTTTAAATGGGCTTCGTTCATGATCTCTGATCATCTAACAGTGAAAACACACACTCGTTTATCGGCGATGACTAAAAATATTTGTCCATGTTTTAAGAGTCCACCGAGAGAGGAGGCCGAGCATCTGGATGTGGATCTTCTGTTAGATTAAGTAACTTCTGTTTCTTTATGATTTCTTCAGATGCCCTCTAACACACAGTAAAGTTCTCAATCCTACTGCATTGATTAAATGGGAGTATATGTGTGTGAGTGAGAGAGACAGACTACTATACTTCTTAACCTATAGTAAAGAGCTGAGCTGAAGTTTTGCATAAGCTGGGACTAAGGATTTATGAGTCAGTGAGAAAATAAAAAGATTTTCTGTTGTTGTTCCTTGGGTGTCATTTCAAAAGGCACCACCAATATGAGACCTGTCTTTCTTGCTGGCTTACTTGCTTGATCTGTGTCTCTGGACTGGAAGGTTGCTGGTTCGAATCTGGCATCTCCCTGTGCTTTTGTGAGGTGGTTGTGTTGTGTGCTGGAGAATCCCAAAGAAAAGTCAGGGAGACAGTTTTATACAGCATCCTCTATATCATGCAAAAACTAGGTCGATGCACTATCTTCAGGCTGCCTAACTCCAGCCTTCAACAGTTTCCACATCACATCATTCGTCCTGCCACATGTTAATGAACCGTCTCTGTTTGTGTCCTGGAGTCCCGGCTGAGGGAACCAGGAACCACTCAACCCAGAGGTGATGATCATCCACATGAGGGATGTTCTACAGAGCTTTACAGCTTCATATACAGTACATAACCCTGGGTTACAACTTAAACCAATGACTTCACGCGCCTGTCACCGTCACACTAACCCCTACCCCACTTTGTTGAGGTTTAGCGTTCATCACTTCCATAGACGTTCTCTCTCTGAAACGGGAGGTATAGCTCTGAGAGCACTGCTCACCAACACACACTACATACATGAGCGTTAGTGTGTGAAGGTGCTTGGTCTATTTGCATTAAGGTTATGTTTCAGTATACTCAGCAGTTTTAGTCACGTCTCTCTCTTCCTGAATTCAGCAACCACCAGTTAATATTACTGGTGACGGGCAACCAGTGAATCCTACCTTAATCAACTACCTAAACATTGTTACAGACCAAGTTGGACACCTTCATGGAAAAGGTGTTCCCTGATGACAGTGGCTTCTTTCAACCCGCGGGTCTACTCCTGGACAAGGAAAAAATCTTTAGAGTCATAACTTGGAAACAGACAATTCCGCATGAGAAAAACAACTTTGCCCAACCTAAGGCACTCTCCTTGCCACTTTGAGCCTATCCCCGTGACCCTACCGTCCCTGGGCCCCAGAGGGGAGGTGTCGTGGCAAATGTTGTGAACCGCTCCAATTTCCCAAAACAAAACCCCAATAACTACTTGAGTATTGAAACAGCAAAAAAGTGTATTGCAACCAAAAGTAAATGGACAGCGCTGGACCAGCTAGCCAAAAGACAACAGACACCTCACAAAAATTCCGCAAGATCCCCTTACTTCCCCAATTTTACATTATTTATATACCCTTACTTAGCAATTACATCATTGTTTGCTCCTCCTTAAGTCAAATAATTACTTAATATTCATTAGATGTAGGCTACTTTTGTTCAGGTCAGGTTGATGTGGCACCTCCCCGTTACGTAATTTTCCCCTCTTATCTCATATTTATTCATGTCTGGGTAGGCCTAAAAAAGCTTGTCTTCATTTTTTCCTTTTTTGGAGAAAGTTTGGTTTGTTCCTGTTTTTCTTAACCAGACCATTTGGAGACTGTTGATGAAGACTTGGGTTTTCATCGGAGCTGCGATTTTTAAAAATCTTCCCCTTTAAGATGCGTAAGTACTCTTATTATTCCCATCATATCTGATTTGTCTTTAACTGTCCATAGTATACCTCTACATATATAGAAATGATTTATCTATTAGTACTTTAATATTTGTTTTGATTATTATTAGGTTTAATTATACTTATACATAATTGTACAACTATGTGATTTTTCCAATGATTTTACCCTTATATATCAACAAATAACTAATGTGCGTAATTATTGGATACTAAGTTTAAAGATTAATCAAATCATCACATGATAATGTTCAAATTAGTATTGATTCTTCATATACTTATTGCTATTGCTATATATTGCTCTTTTTTATGACCTATAGATCAGAATTATTTGCATGATTGTATATTAGTTATGTATATATAGTAGATTATAACTGTGTATAGTAATTATAATTCAAAGTATAATTTAAAGTAAGGTAAAGTAAAGGTTAATTTCCCTTACTTTAAATTATACTTTGAATTATAATTCAGTTGTACTATGCATATTATGCTGATAATTTTTTGGAGTGCAGATTTTTCTTTGGACCCATGTTTGTTAAAATTCTCCTTTTTTTTCCTTTTCCCAATTTTAGCTCGCAGGCAGCGCCCTTCTCGCTCATTCTCTCACCCGATGATCCTTCTGGGAGCAGGTGGTTACACTCTAATTTACCCAAACCTTCACAATCGACGTCTTATCAGAGCTCTAGTGGGTATAGTTCGTCACTTGGAGACTGTACTTGCTGAGATTGAGGCTCTCTCTTCTCCATGGCGCCCTCACTTGCAGCCTTACTGTGGTTTTATCGGCATTCCGTCATCTGATGACAACACTTCTCCCCCAACTTCACCCCCCATCAGCATCAATCCAACCTCTCCAGTTAGCTTCTCTCTTTCCTCTGAGAATGATTGTACTGCAGATTAGTGATTAATTTGCTTTACTTTACTTTCCTTTTTCAACTTAATGTATGTTATATATAGTTTTTACCTTATTCGCTCTTAAATGAGGAAGTTTATCTCTCTGCGCTCTATTTCTCAGTCACCGCAGAACCTAAAATTTATATTTTGGATCACTGCGACGCAGAACCGAAAGCTTTTTTTTTTTTCCGGATCACTGCCTGTATTGTCTTTTTTTTTTTCCACTTAATTAAAAGTTCAATTTCTCAATTTCTTGCACTCTGTGTGTACGGGTCATTCTTGGGTCACACTTATTTTATTGATTTTCCTTCAGCTTTATTTCAAAAGGTTCACCCAAAATATTACAATAAGCATTGATTTAAACTCAAGCGGCACACACAGGTACGTGCCAGCAACTCAGCATAGGTCAATGATGATTTCAAAATATATATGTGCTTATATAGAAGCCTTTCTGGTCTGTGTTAAAGGGGAGGCTTTGACTTTTTTGGAAATTGTGGATTTGGGTTTTTGGATAAGTCAGGTAGAACAAAAGTTATCATTACTTTTATAAAGGATAAACTTTACCAGTAACGTAATGTGGGAATGAAGTTGCAAAAATATAGAACTCACAAAATGAGCAAATTATTAGAATTTTTTTGGTGAAAACAACCATAGAAACATGTGATTGTGTGTATCTGTGCTCTTTCTTTGCCTTTGAGTTTCTAATTTGTTGCTCAGTCGTGTTTGGGAAAAAGTACTAAAATTCACTTAATTATGCCTATGTTGTGCTGAAAAAAATAAAAATGTCACTTTATACAGCACAATCCTGAGCCCTTTATATGTTTATTAAAAAAAAAAACAGCAAAACAAATAATGTCTAAAATGCTCTGAGCTTTAAGGGCTTAATGCTAAATGCCTTTTACTGTATTTTCTCTGGCTCAAAATTAACTGACTAACTAACTTACTGTAACTATAAAAACAGCACGGTTATTAATCCTGGACTGTAAATCCTGTTCAGTCGGTGATGCCTGAATTCTGGAGCCCGTGTCCATCACCACATGCTGAGGTTCCTCCTTGAGCTGCCTTTGCTTTATTGCAGACCATTCAGTCTCTGTTATGTTTGTGGGTCTTTCTGTCTTCAGTTTAGTCCTCAGTAAGTGAAAAGCAGTTTATTTGGGTTGAGGTCAGGTGACTGAATCGGCCCTTTAGGAATCTTTCCGTTCTTCGCCTTGGGTTGCATTTGCTGTAGTTTTTTGTCATTATCCATCTGTAGTCTAAAGAGCTGTCCTCAGCTTTCCAGTTGTGACTGAATCTGAGCAGAAACTAGAGCGCAATACCCTTCAGACTTCATCCTACTACTTCTATCAGCAGTCACACCATCAACGAAGTAGTTAATTTGTCCACTCCTGATAAGTGGCATTCACTTTGAGATGTTCTAACTGCAATTAGTTTGCATTTACTGATAGCACAATCTTCTCCCACCATACACAACCTCTCCACCTGGAATTCCCCTCACCCTAGAATACACCCTCTGGCCTTCCAGTACCTTCCACCTCACTTGTCCTGCCAGTGATTACCAAACTTGATGGATCCAACCTGATCGACCCAGAGCTGATGCTCATCCACATGTACAGTACAGGAGCTACAGGATCTCAAACATGAAGCTCTTACAAAGCTGGGCATGTAACATTTTCACACTAATTATTGCATTAGTCACCACTTCAAAAGGGTCTAATTACTGGCCTGCATCAAGTACCGGAATCAATTTAGGAGATTTGAAATGACTGAAATTGGGTTAAGAACTGTCCTAGATATTATTAAAGCCTGTTAGGATAGTGCTGAACTTTCAACTTTGTGGAAGAAAATGTGGTCAGATGAATGGAGATAAACACTTAATAAAGATGCGTCATAAAAAAACGGACAGTAGAAAGGTTTAATAGTGAAAGTAAGAGCATTTCCACATACACATACAAACACACACACACACACACACACACACACACATGGTGTGATGAGAGCTCACAGGATTGGGACTAAACAGCTGTGTGTCCATAAAAAAAAAAAACACTTGTTAGTGAAAAAAGAAAAAAGACTTCAGAACGATGGAAGAAGGTCATGTGACCTGATGAGTCCAGACTGAGCCTATTCCAGAGTGATGGGCGTGTCAGGGTAAGAAGGGAAGGACA
>JAOVVB010000031.1:15243924-15256458 GCA_028570985.1 Heterobranchus longifilis | reverse complement strand
ACACACACACACACACACACACACACACACACACACACACACACACACACACACACACACACACACACAGAGATCATGACTTGAACTTAATCTGTTTTGAGTGTGAGCTGATCTTTGTGATCTGTTTTATGTTTTAAATTTTTATTAGCTGTGTCCCCCCCTCCATTTATTTATTTATTTTTATCCCATCAGTGTGTGCTCAGAATAACACGTCTATGAGCGACTATCTGACTGGACTGGAAAACTCCGGCTGGCTGAAACACATCAAAGCCGTCATGGACGCTGGAGTCTTCCTCTCTAAAGTACGTACTTCACTTAATCTAACGTTGTTCTACATCATCTAACAGTTACGAGTGTAGATGTTCAGGGTGTACTGCTTTCTGAGGACCGGATGTCCCCGTAAATACCACACATGACGTGTGTGTGTGTGTGTGTGTGTGTGTGTGTAGGCAGTAGGGGATGAGGGAGCGAGTGTGTTAGTGCACTGTTCTGATGGATGGGATCGCACGGCTCAGGTGTGTTCTCTCGCCTGCCTGCTGCTCGACCCCTATTACAGAACCATCAAAGGACTTATGGTGAGTGCACGCACACACACACACACACACACACACACAGAGCAGGAATTATTGACTTATTATTATTATTATTATTATGCTAATTCTAACATGTTCCTGATGTTTCAGGTTCTGATTGAGAAGGAGTGGATTGCTTTTGGACACAAATTCAACCACAGGTGATGAAAGTGTAACGTGAAAGTTTAACACTGAACATTTTATTAAAGTTAAGCCAAACGTTTTAGGTATAAGCTGGAGCCATTACGGGTCCAATCACGCAGGTACACACAGTAAATTTGTAAAAGAAAAAAAAATCTGTTTCAAATTGTTAGCAAGAATCCCAAGTAGTCAAATGTGTTTGTAGCATTTAAAAAAAAATGTACACAGCAGCTAAATAACTTAATTAGTTAAGTTTTATCTATAGTGTGGACTTTGATGGTCCAGTATCAGTACGGTACGTTAGCAGCCTGTTGACAAATCTAGTGATCTCCCTGATAAACATTGAACGATAAGCTAGCTAGCTAACACCCGAGGGAAATTGTGAGGTGGGTACCGTGCTAAATCATTAGCCCTACTAGCGCATTGTTACTGCTTTGCAGTTGCTTAGCAACAGTGTTCATATATAAAAAAAGCTTTGTGAGGATCGAATGTCCCCATAACGTGTGTGTGTGTGTGTGTGTGTGTGTGTTTAGGTGTGGACACCTGGAAGGCGACCCTAAGGAGGTGTCCCCCGTGTTCACACAGTTTGTGGAGTGTGTGTGGCAACTGATGGAGCAGTTCCCCTGCGCGTTTCAGTTTAACGAGCGCTTCCTGCTGTTCATCCACGAACACGTTTACTCCTGTCACTACGGCAACTTCATCGGCAACAACCAGCGAGAGAGAGAGCAGCTAAGGTACAAATTACATTCACACACACGTCATGTAATGTCACTATGAGGACGTCCGGTCCTCACAAAGAGTTTATATAAAAGTTATGTACTTGACAAACGTAAGTAGCTAGCCAAGCGACAGACTTGCGTACGGAACATGACTACTTTACTAATAAAGTGTTGATCGACCAAACTGCTAGTCACCGCTAGCATTTACAGCAGGATAGACAACAAAACAATAAATAAAAAATAATAATAAATAATACAATAATTAAAAAATAATAGTAAAAATAAAAGTAGTGTTTTTTTGTTGTTGTCTGTAGTGTTTTTCTGAGATTTAATTTTCCTGGGTATTTCAAAAAGTGTGTGTGTGTGTTCAGGCTCAGAGAGAGGACGTTCTCTGTGTGGCCGTATCTCCTGGAGCACCAGGACGAGTTCAGGAACCCGCTGTACAAACGCACTACACACAACGGCTTACTGAGACCCAACACACTGCCACTGCATTTCAAGTATGCACACACACACACACACACACACACACACACACACACACGCATCAAATATCAAATAACAAAGAGTTTTTGTTGTAGATCTGATTTGAGTTTGTGTTAACGTGTGTGTCAGGTTTTGGTGCGGGATGTATAACCATTACGATAAAGGGATACACCCGAGACAGTCCATCCTGGACACACTGCTGTCCCTGACGGAGAGACAAACCTTCGAGGAGAGGACCATGACGGACCTGCAGAGAGTAAGCGCCGTTCCGATATTTCGATTTTAAATTGTACGAATCCATTTGGGTAACGTTGATCATTCTCCAACAATCAGCAGCTAGCTATCGCTGACGGAGTCCTCTCTGCTTCTGACGGACCAATCAGCACGCTTCCTGATCGGAACGGCCACGCCGAGGCCACGCCCACATTGTCCTTTGACCAGACGAACGGAGACTCTACGTGTTCAAGTGAAGGCACTGGAGGAGAGGCGGAGTCGGATCAGGGAAAAGCCGGGAGCGAGACGAAGGTGACGGAAAAGGACAAACCTGTTTCTATGGCAACGCAGATCTCTGAATAGGAGGCGGAGAAAACGGATCCCCTCCAATCGCCATAGTAACAAAACTGACATTTGGGCTGGAGCTGTAATCCAAAGGGAAAGAACAAACTCAGGACACACACACACACACACACACACACACTGTGAACAACATTATTACAGTGACAGAGTAACACTTTAGTTGAAGCCACTGCCCCTAAATGGTATTTTAACAATATATTGAATCTAAAATAAATAAGGAGTCATTGTACATAAAGTAAAATTTTTAAAAAATATATATATAAACAGTATATATTAAACATGAATATTTGTAATAAATGCTCATTTAGCCACACCCCCAAACATCCACACATTTTTAACATTTCAAAGAATTATTTTTTTTCATAGTAAACACTCAATGATGTTTTTTCTGAACAAGAGTAAACAAATTGTTGTAAGACAATTGTGTTTCTTAGCCACGCCCCTGACAATCTCGCATAAAACATTCCGGCCGTGCCCCTTTAGACAAATTCCAATTGTTTTATGCATTACAGCACCAATAATGGATGGTATTTTAGCCACGCCCCTGACAACCCTTTGCATATTTTATGCTCAATAAAAACACTGTTTAAGCCACGCCCCCAAAATACCAAACTGATCACAGCATAGCGTTTTTTTAAAACACGCCCCACAAGGCACTTCTGCCTTTATCTGATTGTAAACATTACTAATAGTTAAAAAAAAAATTAACGAAAGAAACGCTTATATCAAAAAGATCGAAAATGATAACTTTTGTCTTTTTCTACTATGCTGATAAAACAAGATGTTCATTTGGCTTTTAGACTTTGTACATTTTTTTTGTGTGTGTTAACGTTAAAATAAAGTGTGGCGTATAAAATGTAGGCACGAGGTTGTTGTAAAATGTGATCGCGAGATGGTAAACTAAATAATTAGTAATAAATGCTACACAAACGCAAAGGATCTCCATAACTAAAATACGATGATCAAAGACAAGAGAAGAAGAAGCGTTGCACTCCGTTACTGCACTTTTTTGTTACATTTTACTTTTTTAAATTTACAGTTAATAGAAAGTTGTGTATATTTATGTTGCAAGTATGTAAGCCTTTCATCCCGAGGAATAAAACTCACTCATTTAGTCAATCAGCTTGCCACGGTGCTAAAGTTGTAAGAGTCCAAGGCTAGCATAGCTAACAAATAGTGAATCCAGCACAAAACTAAAAACAAACAACTAACAAAGTTACATTAATTGAACAGTTACAATATGAATAAATTAATGTAAAAAAAAAAAAAAAAGCCAAAAATGTAAAATTTAAAGTTTTTGGTGTTTCTGTTCATAAAAGCAGCACACTGATACAAATATAAATATTTTTTGTACTTTGTTGATTTTGACACTTTTTTACTTTTTTTTTTTGCACTAAGTTTTTTTTTTAATTCATTTTTTTTTACATTTATTTTTATAAGATTTGACTTGACCTAACATTATTTTACAGCAAATTTCCTGTGAAATCATATGACTTGTTTTTTTTTTTACGTTATGTGTACATTCATATTAATAGTAGCTTTGAATAAATTGTTATTTTGAAACATATTGGAATTTGTTAAACTCTTTTTATATAATTTTTTTTTGGGTTGGAAATAGGTCTCCAAGACTGCGTTTGCCTTAGAATTAATTTACACTGCACTTAGTGTCCGGTTTGGGATTCGGAAACATTAACAATTTTCATAAAATTTGTATTTCCTCTAGTATGTAGTTAAGTCATTTTCTAAATGGAATTGTAAAATAAAAAAACAATACTGAAGCATCCAGTAACAATAAAATGCTATTAATGATAATAATGTAGTATTACAATTGAACGGTTTAATATTTAAATTAAGAATCCATTATGTATTTCAATGATATATTTATTATTATCTGGTATTTTCAACGCTAACTGACGCTGAAACATGATTTCTGTAGGCGTATCGTTTTCTAGGAATACATTTCCCGACGGGCAACGCGGTTTTCCCGGAAGTGACGCGCCACAACTAGGCTCAGACGCTCGAGTGATTTTCCTCCTGCACAGACTGTTGCTAAGTGCCGCTGCTAAACCGGGAATAAAAATAAAATGGTGAGTCAGTTTTATTTGTTCTTGTTCTTTTAGTATAAATGCTGTCTTTACGAGTTAGATATCGGGCGCAGAACGAAACGAAACAAAGAACGATCAAGCATTATGAAAAGTCTGAGTTATGCGCTCTGGGTACCGCAGCGTTAGCTCGGAGGCTAACCGAGTCAAACCGTTAGCGAAGGCTTTGTTGTTTCTTCACGCGCATTCCGACAAGTCCCGCCCCCGCACTCTGCGATTGGACCCACTCGCCTCTGCTCGCCTGCTGGCGAGTGAAGTTAGCCAATCGCAGCACAGGAGGCGGGTTCGCCGTAACCAATAAGAATGGACGCGAGGCTGGAATGTGTCGGAATACGGGTGGGATTTCAGCTGAGGCAAAATAAGGCTCGGTGTAATGTGGAAATGAATAATACTTATTTAAACGTGTATTTATTCAATCTGTCATTAAAAAAAACTATTTCATTTTAAACTCGTTTATGCTGTGAGTGTGTGTGTACTGTCATGGACCTGATGTGTGGGATTGGCTAAGCTAACAGCAGTTTGCAATAAGAGCTGTTTATTTATTTATTTTTAATTTCTTGTGAAGAATAAATCACTTTAAATGTCCATGTTTAGAAGTTAGTTACATCACATGCAAACTACGTTGTTTAGTTGCGTCACCGTGTTTGTGTTTTATTCCAAAAATATTTTTTTCCCCCGTCATTCCGTAAGGAAGTTTCTGAGGTGATTTTGGAAAACCTGTTTGTAATCTCATGTCCTAATAACGGATGTTGCGAGACAGAAACGTCATTTCAGGTAGATGGAATAATTTTTTTGGAATTGGTCCTGATACCGCTCCCTGAGGAACCCCAGGGCAGCGTCGACAGGGTAAAGGGTACAGAGAGAGGGGTTTAAAATGGTTAATAGTGGTGCGAAATTGAAGTGAAAGAACTGAAGATCTGTGAGATTATTGCTTTTATCTTTTCAACTTCTCCATCTGCAAGCTGTCAGCTTCTAAATCGCACTTCCCCGCCCGTCTGCTCCTCTGTTTATCTCTGTCCATTTCAGTTCTCAGAAATTCATTTAGCATGGAAATGCAACACCGAGAGGCGCCGGCCCACCGTGCCCCACGCTATAAAGTGTTATCGGCTCTGTTTACACAGTGAGCTTTTGTTTAACCAGCGGTAATTGTACCTCATAATCACACTAATTATCACAATGTTCGCTTAAGAGTTTGTGAAAACCAACATTATTATTATTAGAGCCTGAAATCAAGATCTATTCCTGCTTAGAATAAATAGGAATAGATCTTGATTTCAGGCTTTAATAATACACATAAATAAGATGCCCCAGAACTGAAGAATAATCACACTTCCACATGTATCACTTTATTCTTTGGTTTGACCAGGGTATCACTAAATGGTGCTTTTCTGATGCTTTTCTGATAATCGAGAATAATTAATATACCATACACCATATACTATACACGTCAATCAGTGCGAAAATTTTACTGTGTATAGACAGAGCGTGCGGAAAAAACAGAAACGAAAGCGTGACAGAGCATGGGTTACTTCAAAAGAAGGTAATTAAACTATGAAAACTGAACCTTTAAAGATGTATGGACAGATCAGTGTATGTTTGGTACCCATTTGATAGGAGTGAATTATTTGCTAAGTTTGTTTAGATATAATAATCATAGTGGATATGACCAAGATACGCGCTGCTCAATAACAGTGTGGCTATGTGTTTAATTTAATTTTAAGTTAAATGGTAAACTCTTGTAGTTAAAATTTGTAGTGTTAAAACGCTGCGCTTGGGTTTTAAATAAGAAAACTAATGTCATGTAAGGAACGGATACATCTCAGTGCTCATTAAACTTTTTAAAAGTTTAAAATTGTAACAAAATCTGGGGAAAAATTTAATATTTAATCAAGATATTCATAAAATCGTGATATTTATAGAATCACAATATTAATCAGATTGCACCCGAGATATTCATTCTAATTCAGTTAAATTTTTTATTCATATAGCGTTTTTAACAGTGGTCATTGTTGCAAAGCAGCTTTACACAATCAAAAGAAAATTATGGAAATTTGAAAAATGTGTATAAATATACTGTATGTACCGTGATAATGTTGTATCAGGAGGTGACTGGTGATTCCCTACTGCGTGTGTGTGTGTGTGTGTGTAGGAAAAGAAACGTTGGAATGTTCCCTGAAACTAATGACGCTGTATTCCATAATCTGTTGATGCGATGTTTTCCAAAGCCCCGTTTGGTTCACCAGAGATTTACATTTGCAAGGACGTCGCTTGAGAGAGATGATCCGTGTGAACTTATCTTTAGTCTAGCACTCATGATGAAACTCACTTTCTTTGCCTTTATTTATGGTCTTGGTGCCGATGCTGTGTTCCCTCTGATCAGTGTAGCCATGATTTCTGTAGCCATATAAATGCTGTAAAAAAAGTAGCGATGAAAAGAACACTGTAAAAAAAAAATTACAGTAACATGAATTCGATTTCATGTTTTAATGATGGGTAGCTAATCGGTTCTCAATTTCCTGTGTCATTCCTTGGCTATTGTTGGTTTTAAGTCATGGTTCTTGAGGTCTGATTGTTTTTTGATTGTTTGTTTGTTTTTCAGGTGCGACATGGCAGAAGATGTGTTTGACAGACATTTTCTTAGCATCTTTTCACCAGCACGTGGGAGTGGCGTCCGTGTCATGATTATACGACTGTAGCATCGAGTTTCTGAGTCGCCATGGAGACTCCCATTGGAAGTGAGCTGCCTGGTGCAGTGGGTGGTGGTGCTCCATCAGACCCGATCTCCCCCGATCCTCAGACACCCCAGACACCCCCGGCGGGGAAGCTACGAAAGTCGGCCTTCAAGTTTTTCGGAGGTCGAAAGAGCATCTGTATGCTGCCCAGCTTTTTTGTAGGAAGAGGCAAGGGTCAAGGACGATGGTCATCTAAAATGGGCGTGACCAAGAGCCAGACGTATGATGGTGTGAGCAGGGCATGCTGGGAAGACGGCATGAGAAGTGGCGTCGATGTGACGTTGGCGGAGTTTGAGTTCCACAACCCAAACAGCTCGAGTGACCTGCAGAAAACGCAGGAAGGTTTCGCGAAGTCTCAGTCTCTCCCGCGACAAAAGAGAGGCCTCCGAGGTCTCTTCAGCAGTATCAGGAAGCACCGGAAAAACAAACATCACGCCGAAGCAGATAAAAACGAGATGCTCGAAATGTCCTCGGGTGAAATAGTGCTTGGTAAGATGACAAACCTCGGTTGTCATGGTGACAACAAGAGTCACATTGATTTGCTAGAGCCGGATGTGCCTACGGAATCCAACAGCGGAGAGTTCGCCGAATCACCCGCCGTTAATGTTCACACATGTGAAATCGAGGAAGCGCTAATGCCTCAGAAATTAAAGGCGAAGGGAAAGGCTATGGGGGAAGAAGAAGCAGAAAAAAGTGGTGATGAAGGACAAGATGAGGAAGAGGAAGAAACAGAGCGAAAGAAACAGCGTGGTCTGGTGACGTATCGGCAGCCGCTGTGCGCAGACTCCGAGATGGTGCGCCTCACTGAAGTACACACGGATGTACCCGAGGCTGACCCAGCCACAATGTCCACCTCGGCTGACAACTTGATGTTTGGAGACGTGTCCTCTCTGAAGAGTTTTGACTCGTTGACCGGTTGCGGTGACATCATCGCCGATCAGGACGACGTCAGTGTCGCGGAGAGTTCGGTATCCGGCGAGAGAGGAAGTCGTAATGCTGGCAAACGCAGCTCCTGTCTGGTTACTTATCAGGGTGGTGGAGAGGAGATGGCAACTCCGGACGAAGTCGACAACGACTACCTGCACAGCCTGTGGGAGTCGGAGGGCAGCGAGGTGTGCTACCTTCCATCAGAGCAGACCGTCAGCCCATCATCCACCCCCGATCAGCCAACCAGCTCCTTCCACGTCACCACCAGCACCAGTGGCAACACCAGCGCTAGTCCTTTGGGAATAACGGACACGGTCCTTACACCTAACGATCTTTTGACTCCCCAGAGTGACCGCCAGGGCTCGGTCCCAAACAGTGACGAGGGTTACTATGATTCCACAACACCTGGAGCTGACGAGGATACCCGTGAACGTCCACAGCAGGAAAGACTTCCCCGGGACAGCTATAGCGGCGACGCCCTTTACGAACTTTTTGAGCCGGACGACAGATTGCTGAGTCCGCCTTTACCTTCTAAAGACAGTCGAGGTTTACTGGGTGGAAACAAAGGTAAAGGAGATCTTCTTTATGCCTTGACGTCTGGTGCCATGGAGACAGAAGAGGAGCGATTGAGTAAGATACAGCACGCCCTGCTGTGTTGCGAGTTGCAGAACCTGAGAAACCCGTCTAAAGATCAGCTTCTGTATTGTAGCGAGCGGATATACAGTGAATCAAACCCTCTGGAAGGGTCTGAAGAGGAAGGACATCACCAGTCTGGACCGAGACAACTGCAAGAAGGTTCCCAAGCCTTAAAAGAAGTTTTGTCTCAGGTGCAGCACAGAACCTTGTACGGTCCAACTGCCGACTCAAGGTTAAGCGCGCAAGTCTCAAAGGCAGCAAGCCTTGTAAAAGATGCAGTACTGTATTCCAAGCAAGAAAGGTGCAATGATGGCTCTTTACCGCCCACTAGAGGCTGCAGCCAATCACAGGAGGAGCTAATGGTCTGTTTTTCACAAGCGTTAGTCGATTTTAACAAAAACACCAGACTCTATCGCAACTCCACAGAGAGCTTGGATGGCTCGGAATCCAGCTCCCCATTTGGACCAAGCCTAAGTGCTCTTCCTGCCATTGTCACTTTTGACGTGGTCGATATGGAGAACGAGGGTGAGTGTGAACAGCCAGAGCTTGTAGAGGAAGAGGAGGAGTTGGAATCCCCGTTCGAGGCGTTCGAAGAAGATGGCTGCTACTTGCAGCAGGACGCCTTTGCCGAGTGCGATCAGAGAACCTTTGACGCCTACGAGCAAAGTTTGTTACTCGGCAGCGCTTGGGGTATCGCGAGCCTTCCTCGTCACCTCAGCCTCGGACGTCCGTGTCCTCCGGTTCCGGCACCACTCGCTCTGAACCGACGTAGTCGCTCTCTGGATACGGACAGTCTCGAGCTCCAGACCAGCGAGCTTTATGCGTCTCTCGTTTCCCACGGGCACAAGACGGCTGCTTCCTTTCACCGTAGGAAAAACAGCGCAGACGGAGGCGACCTTTGTGACGTGGTCCAACAAGGACGGAGCTGGAGGCAGGGACATGGCTGCGACTTTGACTCTTCCCAGAAAAACACCTCAGTGTCTCAGCAGCAACAGAGATCCTCGCGTCGTACCCCTTGGATGGAAAGTTCTAGTTTAAGCTGTCAGCCAACGGTCAGGCCTTCACATCTCCCCCTACAGGCTGCTTACCCGAATAGCAGCACAGCACGAATTCTGAAAATCGCTGCTGACAGGGAAGTTTCGGGAGGGGGTGGTGGTGGTGGTGACCCTGGTGGACAGTGGAAAAGCCGACCAGTTGGTATCACCCAGGGTATACCTCATCACCGATCTGACCAATCTGAGGCTCCAAGAGAGATTACGACCAAGAGTAGGAGGATGGAGCTGGAGGTGGCGGGGTTCTCCACGGCAACGCCCAAACGCAACATGTAAACACCCAGGAAATAAAAAAAACCAAGTGACCAGGTCTCATGGCCAAAGACACAGCTGGATGTTTACTGACCATCATGATTTGTATCTCTACTGTTACTGTTATATTTTTACAGTTATAAGCTATTATATTTTAGTGATGGTGTTGTTCTTTGTTTTTTCTTAGACATCCATGATGTCTTTTTTTTATTTGCCACGTTGATTGGCGTTTATGTAGCAGTTGTCTATGATTTTATATTTGTGCAGAAGTGTAGGGCCTTTTGTTTTGTGCTTTGCAAATCTTTTCTGACTCGCTAGACAGAACTTTTTGCGATATGATCGCAAGTTTGAAACAAAACTGTGCCGATGTATCAAAGTTTCTGCTGCTCTTTTCCGTCAAGACTAGAAGACTTGAACTTTTTTTAACAAATGATGGTTAACATCTTTTAGATTTTCTGCTGAACACTTTTCCGTAAACTTTTTAAGGTTGAAAGTCCTACATTTTGCATTTTTTTTTTTTACATTTATTGTTAGTAGTTTTAAATTTTTTCACACTTGTGGGGACCTTTTAGTGAACACGGTGATGCTTGGGGAACAAAAACAAACAAAAGTTTTATATGTTCAATTTATGTTCTTTGATCTACTTTAAAGGTTGTTTTTTCCCCCCTGTAGTTAGTGTTTGAGCGGGGGAAAGAGTCAAGTTTAAAAAAAAAAAAAGGTAAAAAATGAATGCAAGTACTTTTTGTTTTATCTTTTATCCATTTTATTCAGCGACAGAAATTCAGTTTTGGGCAGCTTTACATTACGCTTTTAAGTGTCGTCAGAACAAAAGAAACGTCTGGGAGATTACGAGCGATGCTAGCGTTCGGTTGGTTCTATCGTAAAACGTTGATGAAGTAGCTCTATTCATTTCCTCGTATTCCTTGCTACACGGTCCATAGTCGATTGGAAATCATTTTGTAAATGTCTCGCCAAAACCCCAACATCCTGCACTTAACACAGTTTATACTAAGAACATGGTTTCCACATTTAAAAACAATTCTGTGAGAAAATTTATGCTGGTTTGTTATTTCGCACCTTTTCTTTTGTATTTTCTGCATTCGGTACAGTTGTTAATCGTGATCTGTAAATGAATGCTCACACTTTTGCTCCGCTGGCGTATGTGAGCTAGCTGAAATCAAAACAAGCCTTTTTTAATATATTTTTTTTATTTCTTTCTTCAAATATACGGATGTATCATCACAGACAATGAATGTTTAATCATCAAGTTAAATGTTTCTGGGATTTAAATAGCTGCCAATCACCACCGTTTACCCATACTGCCTCCGAGTGCATACACACTCACACACACAGACAAAAATATTCTACTTCTCAACTGGAAATAAACTCAGACTCAAGTGAATTTGTGTGTCTTTGTAAAATGTGTTAACTGTGACTTTAATGTGTTTGTCTGTTTTGAGGAGTTAATGAAACCATCATTGCTCAGCCTCCGGGTAACGACTGTTCAATTAAAATAATAATTGGGACCAAAAAAAAACCCACCACACATGAATAGAATATAAAATATTCATAAAGAATTTGATTTGCTCAATCTTGTGTGTGAATGTTGTAAAGTAAGGGATAGGAGAGTCAAATTCCATTCAGTATTCTGGAGCCAGATTTGCTGAGAGGCAGGTAGGTATATAGGTAGATAGATGGGTAGATGTGTGGGTATGTAGTTTCGTAGGTAGATGTATGGAAGTATAACAGGGCTAAAATTCCCCAAAGCAAAATAGCACGTTGAATTACATGAATTGAAAAAAAATTGTTGCAATAAAAATGTTAGAATTTTTCTAATTTAAAGAATTTTATATGAATTGAAAAAGTCCTTACAGCATTTACAATGCTTTTTTTGGCACTGCAATTTATTGTGGTTGTATATTTCAAATGAAAATGTAATTCAAGCATTTACAATTAAATGCAAAAATATTCAAGTTACTAAATTGCTGTTAAAAATATTTTCAAATGTTTCAAATACAATCTTTATTATTTTTCAACCTAACCTTATTCAGATCTAATTGCAATGCAGAAAAATTCAAACATTTTTATTGCAACAAGTTTTTTTCAGTTCTGTCATTCAACATGCTATTTTGCTTTGGGGAATTTAGGCTCTGTTGTACTTCCATAGGGGCCTCCGAGTGGCGCAGTGGTAAACTGCTCGCCCTATCATCCGGAGATCGCTGGTTCGGTTCCTGGGTGAGGCTGTAACTTCTCGCAGCCGGAGGTCTAGAGCTCCGCCGTTGCCGGTTCCCAAGTGCCGGGCGAGAAAGGAGAAGGGTTGGGCTAGCCACCCGCACCGG
>JAOVVB010000031.1:15221776-15232555 GCA_028570985.1 Heterobranchus longifilis | reverse complement strand
ACACACACACACACACACACACAGTTAAACTATAATAGCAATAAGGGAAGCAGTGATGAGAGGGCTGATCTCCGACACTGTGTATTTGCACCCTTGAGTGTATGTGTGTGTGTGTGTGTGTGTGCGTCGTTCCTAATCTCTTTTTAATATCAGCGATTTGCATTTGCAACTTTCAAATTTGTGCACTGCAGATGAACACACCTGACTTATTTCCCCGTTTGTGTGTGTGTGTGTGTGTGTGTGTGTGTTAGAGCTTCAGGCTCTAGGATTAGACGGCTATAACTGAGTTCTGTATTGGATAAAAATCTGACATACTGAGGCTGATAAAATCTGATATTCTGTACTCAGGGTACTCGAAGCGTTTAAATGAATGCTGGGATTTCAGGGACGCAGCACTCCCTGCCCGTGTGTGAATAATTTAGAGTGCGCCCCCTGTAGGACTACAGAGGAACCCTGCTGAGTTTCACCACCACCATCGTATCGAGTCAGGTATTAAGACACCCAGGTTCAGTCAGCAGTAGAAGGCAACAGTTGGTTGATAAATATCTTCCTGATCCTTCAACAAACCTGAAAAAATCTTAACTATAAACGTTGTTTTAAAGAACTTTAATGAATACAATCTGAGCTGTTTTCTCCAGTTGTGATAGAAATATAAAACATGCTGCTGGTTTGGCGTAGTGGGGAAATCCTGATTCCCTCAGTCTTGCTGTGTCACGGAATCCTGATTGAAATATTCTAAAAATGGAATTTTGACATAAATTTTTTTTTTTAACAAAATTGCCCATATCTCAGGAACCGCTCATGATGCAGTGATGAGTTATTGAACCAGGAATTAAAAAAAAAATGCAGAATTGAAATTATTCAATAATCTGACTTTGTACCTGATTTGATGTAACGGAATCCTGGGGAATATATATCGGGGACTATACGGTATATAAATGAAAATATAATTTTATTGCAATAATGAATAAAAAAAAAAAAATAATAATAATATTATTTTAAGGGTGAGGGTGGTGAGAAATGAAATGAATCGCAACACAAAAAGAATCATGACACATAACCAATTAGATTTTTTTCCCGACTTTAATAAACAGTGTGATTAATTGGAAGCGAGACACGGCTGATTGGACAGTTGCTCCCTAAAAGTGCTGAATAATTACAGACTTTAATTACGACTAAATAAGTGTCCCAGCTAACAGTGTGATGATTTAACTAATGATCAGCGCAGCAGCCATCCTCCTGGTGTCGTTAATAATAATGACGATGCTGATGCTGCTTATTATTATTATTATTATTATTATTATTATTATTATTATGGGGTGTTTGTTTTGTTATTGTGCAGGTTAACACAGACCTGCATTATTCAGTGTTTTAGTTATTCATTAATCTTTTGTTACATCTGTTTTTGACTCTGAATCAGTTCACACTATTTAAATTATTACGGCAAACTTAGAAACGTTAGCTGCTCTAAAATGACAAATTCCTTAAAATACACCACAGCTTTGGCAGGAAACAGAAAGCGCTTTCATCTTCTGTAAATACTTGTGTTTTGTAGAAGTATCTTTTTTATGTTCATAGATGATGTGAAAAAAGTGCTTTGCTTGACTTAGTTTTCTTTTTTGCATTTAAATACAAAGATATTATTTTTGAAATACAACAAAACGTAAAGTGTCCAGCGTTTCTGTTGTCGCGTCTCAGTTTGTTAAACGTTAGGTTTATAGCTGCGTCCGTCAGCGTGCTACATGTTAATTCGGTAAAGCTAACAGGAACGAAGAGAAATAATATGAGACTGTAGTTCATGAAAATATATCACTGCTGTACCGGCTGTGTGTATTACTCACACACACACACACACACACACACACACACACACACACAGTATGTTTTCTTTGTACGATTGCCCAGATAACCCCTGTGGATTCTGTGCCAGAACCGGAGTGTCTGTGCGTGTGTGTGTGTGTGTGTCTGTGTGTTTGTGTGCGTGTAGATTGTAGCTGATGAAGGCATTTATGAAGGTCTAGATGTAATGGTATGAAGCTAAACCTGTCTCTCTCTCTGCAGTTGGTGAGTGGAGGTTCTATCGTTAACGCCGAGGCGGTATGGGATCATGTGACCATGGCGGACCGCGAGTTGGCCTTTAAGGCCGGTGATGTCATCAAAGTGCTGGACTCGTCCAATAGGGACTGGTGGTGGGGGCAGATTGATGACGAGGAGGGCTGGTTTCCTGCCAGCTTTGTTCGGGTAACCACACACACTCACACACACACACACACTCACACACAAATGCTAAATAACAATTGGATTGGTTTGTATCACAGTTGTAACTGAGTTGTGTTGAGGAATGTAAAGAGATTTCTCTCTGTGTCCGGATCTCAGGCGTTTTGTGTAGGAGTACGCCACTACGAGTTAGCGAGTTAGAACTACATCGCAAGTGCAGACGTTTTGTCCTCAATACAGACGAAACCTTTAAAACAAAAACAACAAAACAAATCTAATGCATAATCAAAGATACAACATTAGCAACTTCAATTTGCAGCTTATTTATTTTCCATTTTAAAAAAGTATTATTTTGCATTAAACTTTTATCCATCATTATGCAACACACACACAGACAAACACACACACACACCTGCTTCCACACGGTCTGCTTAAAAAAAAAAAAAGTTTTTCATTAACAGAATCAATGAATGTAAAATAGCCTGAAATGCGTAAATGACTAAAATCGTCCCACTTCAGAAGTTATCAACTGTAACGCTATAGGAATATGAGAGCGCTGCGTTAGCATGTCCGGGGTCTGAGTTGTGCTCATGTACAGATGTGTGATCATTTATGTTGCTGTAAAAATAACTGAAGTAAAAATATTTTGTGTATTTAGTAACTGACATGAATTCAAAGCTAACGCTGCTCTCAAACTAACCTTCATGCTAATACACATACCCAGTCTCACACACACACACACACACACACACACACACACACACACACACACACACATTCACAGAACTTTTGTCTGTTCCTCAGGATTATAAGGTGCCTTATTTGTAACATTTTTCCGTCAACACACACTCGTCTGAATGTCCCCTGTCTTGTGTGCTCGGTTGTTGTTGTTGTATTTTTAAGGTGGACCCGAACTCCACCCAGCCTCCGCCCAAGCAGCAACTTTTATACATCAACCCTGTCGTCGCCCCACTGAAGGTGCGTTATTTCACTTGTCCGTCATTTTCTGGACAACACATTTTGCTGCTTTTCGCCTCCGCTACATCCTAGCGCTTAAAATAAAATAGATAAATCCTGCTTTTTGTTCATGCCATTGATGCCGAACGCTTCGCTTCCATACCGGCATGGCCATGCTGACGGAGGTCATTCACAGCGATCGAGCGGGACGCTACAACTTTACAGCTACAACTGGTGAAATTTTGGAAACACTATTAAGCGCTTAGCAAAAGAAAAATACTTTTAAACGTTTAGCATAGGAACACTATATACAAACATTTCAGCAAAAAAAAAAAAAACTTTTAGCAAAGCATTTTGTAGTTTTTAAGCAAACAAACAAACAAATTAATTAATTAATAAAACAACTACAAGCTTCCTGTTTTGGTAGACAAGCTACAAACTTTCTAGTAAAATAAAGAACTCAGCAAATTTTCTATTAAAAAACACTAAACATACAAACTTTGCAAACTACATATCCAAAATAAAAATAATAAAATAAATAAATAAATAAAGCTAATGACAATGAAAGAAAGAAAATAACAAAATGTCTAGAAAAACACTGAAGCTACAAACGTTTTATTGAGAGAAAAGATAACTACAAACTTTTAGGTAAAAAGGAAGGGATACATTTTCTAGCAGAAATAAACCAGACACTAGAAATGTAAAAAACACACGAAAAAGCCACATCTGTAGGAAAGATCAAACTTATGAATTTCGTAGTAAAACAACTGCAACTTTTTGTTTAAAAGTTTCTGTAAAAAAGATGAAATGAACTTGGATGAATGTTAGCATACTTTTGCTAACAACAAGCCTGAAAGAGGGGGTAACACTGTTGGTGAGTATTTAATTTGAGAAACTGCTAGAACATTTTTGAGGACGTTTATCTACTAGTAGCTTATGAGAATAATTATAACTTCATACAGACATAAAATAACCTTCCAAAATAAAAGTCTTTAGTTTCTAGTGGTCTAAAGGTTTCTTTGGAAACCTCTCTCAGGTTGAATGATCTCTCAGATCATTTTTGGAGCTTTTACTTTTGGTGATAGATCATCTCATGCTTAATGCAGTGTAAATCTGTGTATCTGTGTGTGTTTCTTTCTCTGTGCATATGTATGGAGTGATGTTCTAGGATTAATGATGACTAAAGCTTTGTTTAAACACTAAGCGGAGAACACGGTGGGTAAGAAAAGTTAGAACATCGATCTGCTCTCCAAACTGTCAGTCTTTCTCTTTGGGCCACTGAGTAACCAATCAGAGGGCAGGATTTCCTGTCAGTCAGGTGTCAGGCTTAAAGACGTCTCAGCAGATTATCACTGAGGAATAAGCTCCAGACCTGTCCATCACCGAGCCTCGGTTTTAGAGCAATAAAACGAGATTCTCTTTCCTGTTCAGATCAACTGAAATCAGGATACACAGAGTATAGGGCCCCCAGGGCAGTGTGGACCAGGTGGAGTACGGAACCCCAGATTTTCCCCTACTCTGCTGGTTCTAGTCCAGTTCTGGCTCTGGTTCTACCTGATGTGTTAGGCAGATACATAGCCTAGAACTCCACATGGTTTAAGCAGCTTTACTTCTAGAATCCTAGCTTTGTTTGCATACTTAGCAAGCCTGATCTTAGCCTCCGGTTCTACAGTTGTTCTGGCTATGTTCTTGACCAAAGTCCATTACACTTACAATTACTTTAAACTCGAGAAGCTTGTTCAGGCAGGGTTATTCTACAACGCCAACCTGGTATCCACTTGACTTTTTCTAGAGCTGGTATACCCAGAATTCTAGATTTACATTTGTTAATCCTACAACTCCACGTTTGTTTAGTCTTATTTCTGTTGTTAGTTCTGGAACCCCATCTTTATTAAAATTTTCCTCTGCTAATTCTAGAATGCTTCTAGCTTTGCTGCTACTGGATGTTCAGATCTGTTCATATTTCTGTATTCTAGATCCTGATGGTGTGTTCATTCTGAAGCCCAGGGTTGATTATGTAATTACTACACTTTATCTTCAATTCTGTCAAGTCTAGTACTGGTCTGGCTGTGTTCCCTACAGAACTCCACATGCATTGCATTTCCAAGGTTTTTTATTTTTTTTGGCATCTGTTTATTTTAGAACTGCATCTTTTTATATATTTTTTATATTTTTATATTTAGCTCTTCTGGCTTTGCTGCTTCTATATTTCAGAAGTATTTATGTATTTTCAAAAAAAACCTGATATTGAGACAATGTTCATTCTAGACCCCCCCCTCCCCCCTTTTAAGTCACCTTATTCTAGAAAGAATGGTTCTGGCCTTGTTGTTGCTGCTTTTAGATTTGGTCATGTTCGAAAAATCTAGACCTCTCTTAACTGCTACATTCGTACTGTGCTGACTTTGTTTTTGGAAGAATTTGGGATTCCCTACAGATCTGTAAGCTCAAGATCTTTAGGCTGTGTTAATTCTAGGACTTAGCAGCTTAGACACTGTCAGTCTGTGTCAGCGTGGTTCATTTTAGCTCCATGTCTTTTATTTTTGTTTGTTTCAGAACCTGAGGTCTGTTTATGTTCTTTAAAAATCCTAGAAGATACAATACTTAAACTTTTGAAGTCTTAATATTCTACAATTTTATATTCCTGAATATAAAGCATCACACCTTAGGATAATAGGTTTATTTGTGTGTGTGTGTGTACTGTATGTGTGTGTGTGAGAGAGAGAGTGTTCTGTGAAAGAAGGATTTTTTATTTTTTGGTCTAATGGCGCTTTTATGTAACTCAGCCTCAGCTGTGGACACACACACACTCACTCACACACACACACACACGCTTACCCCTCCCTAAGTGCATTTCCCCATTCGGTTTTACTTTCTGCCCACAAATTTCTATCTTTGTCTCACTTAATGGAGTTGGAACACACACACACACACACACACACACACACACTGAAACTTGGTCTTGCCTGTATGTATATTTAATACACACTCACTATCAGTCTATAAAACACTGTGTGTGTTGAGAGAGAGAGACATTAATGGAGGGAAGAAGGACCAAATGTCAAAAAAAAGAAAAGAGGAGACTAGAAAGAAAAAGTGTGGGATGTTAAGTCATCAACAGACAGCACAACACTCATGTCCCCGTGTCCTGTCAGTCATGTTCCTGTGTCCGGTCTTTCTACGCTGCTCTTTTGTGTAAATTTCAGACCTTCTTTATTTTTCTCTCTAACATTCACAGAACTCCATAGTTGATTAAGTTATATTCATTCTAAAACCCTGGCTTCTAGAATTCTGCTACTTAACTTCATTCGACCTGCTCTGTTCTACTCTGTTACTTCTAGAACCTCACATTTGAATATTTATTGAGCTGCTAAATTTTCACATCTGCACAATCAATATGTTTGGACTCCATGTTGCTTCCAGAATATCATATTTGTTTCTGTTCACTCTAGTCGAGGCTATATTAATTCTATAACCACAGGTTTCTTTGTTGAAAAAAAATCTTCTAGACGGTTCTTTTGTCCTGTCTCTGCAAAATCCAGAAATTTATCTTCAACATTTCTGCAGATCGGTTTAATTATGGTTTTCTAATTTTAGAACTTTAACTCAGTAATTAATTTATCCTGGCTCTGTGAATTATAGAACTTATTTTTGTTTCGCTTCACTCTAGAACACCAGATTTCATGTTTTGTTTGCGTTCACTGTTGCAGCAAATCCTCAAACTTTTAAGTTTGTTGTAGCTTGATCACTACTAGATCTAAATTTTTTGTTACTTTTAATTATAAGGCATCAGATATCTATAACTCTAGAACAGGTGATTATAACTCTAAAACAGCTTATTCACTCTAGAACAGGCAATTCTAGAACATTACATCTGATTTGGAAAACTTCGGACCTGTTTGATTTGAGAAATTCTAGAACTGGAAGTAGTAAATGCACAAATGGAAAGGTTCTGAGGACAATACTAGAACCTCAGATAACCCCAGAGTCTAGAACTGTTAATGTTGGCGCACATACTGCACAACATCCAGTTTAAGGATTTCCCCAAAAATGTACCTCTTGAGTCCCTTCCAGAACGTCTAATGTTTGTTTTTGTTAGAGGTTCTAGATTTTATTTTATAGCTTTAACACTTTAATGTTAACCTTTTTTTGTGCCACAAATTCAACAAATTTTTGAAAGGCTTTTGGTCTGAGATTTTTTTCCAGAACTATCGACTTTAGACTATGTTTATGGTATAACCCTGGCAAAATTTTGGTTCTTTTTTTTGTACAGCTCCACATTCTTGTTTATGCTTAATTGTAGAATGTAATTTTATTTTTGAGATTTTTGCTCTAGACTTTCACATTATTCAAAGTCTACCAGGTTTAGGTCTCTCTGGATTGAATAACTTTTCGCTACAAAAACCCTGTAAATTATTGAACTGTACAAAATCACACACACACACACACAGTGTTAATGGAAACACGCACATCACAAATTCCATATGTTTACGTTGCAGTAATTATCGCTCAGTAGAAAGATATCGCTGAGCTATTTTGGCGCTTTATCTCATTCTTATAAGTGTGTTTATGGACAAGCGATGTGACGTCAGTAGTTAGTGTGCGTGTGTTGGTGTGTGTGTGTGTGTGTGTGTGTGTGGTTGTCATGAGGTGAGTCATCTCGCTCTGAATGAGCTGTCAGTCTGCATTACATGACGAAGGGTGAAAAAAAAAAACCAGGGGAATTTCTCACTCCTGGAAATGAAAGAACGAGAGAGAGTGAGAACAAAAAACAAAAATAGAAAGAGATAAGAGGAGGAGGAGGAAGGAGGGGGCAGAGGAAAGAAAGGGAGAGAGAGGATGAGAAATGAAGATTAAGAGAGAAAGAGGATGAGGTGGCAAGGAATCGGAGCAGGATTAAGAGATGAGAGAGGGATGAGGGAAAGTGAAGACTGAGGGAAAAGGGATGGTGTGAAGGAAAAAAGGAGAACTGAGAGATTCAAAGGGATGATGAAAAGGAGGGAGGAAGGATAAAGACACATAAAGGAGACAGAGAAGATGGATGATGGGGGAAAAAGAAGAGGGGAATGAGAGGAAGATGACGTGTGGGAAGGAAGAGAAGAAATGAGTAATGAGTGAGACAGAAAGAGAGATGATGAAAAGTAACGAAGAAAGGAGGGAATGTGTTTTCTCATGCTGCACTTTTGCATCATCAGCATGCAGGAGGTTTCACAGAATCTTTAGACACACACACAGACACACACACACACACACACACAAATAGTGTTTGCTACACAACTGCTAACACACCTTGCCACCCACAGATATTACAATATGAGTGTGTAATCAGATTACTTTGTGTGTGTGTGTGTGTGTGTGTGTTTTATATTTCAGTTTCCCAGTATTTTTTACAGTAATATAACAACTGATTTTACCCCCTACCTGCACACACACACACACACACACATTGACAAGATTTATGTGGCTGTTTTTCCATCTTATAGAGGCAGCAGAAAGAAATTGTGCTGATTGTGCAGAATATGGCATTACACTATTGGCATTTAAGTGTGTGTGTGTGTGTGTGTGTGTGTGCTGTTTATTTATCAGTGTTTTTGGGTAGAAAAAGAGTCAAGCAGAAACACCCTGCTGCTGGGATTCGTTCTCATTATTTGTGCATCTTTGGTTTCTTCTTTGTGTAACAAAGGAAACACATATACACACACACACTAGTCCTTATGGGGACCTGCTCACACACCCATATTACAGGGACTCGTGTAAAATTAGAGCTGTTTTTATTTTTGCAGTGTACTTTTATTCTGTAAATACTAATTTACATTAGTATTATTTGTTTTAAAATCGTTTCGTTTTCTGTCTCTATTTTAATTTGCCTTCAGGCTAATATCTGTGTGTCTAAATGCAGACTGCAGTATATTTGTCATTTTAGAAAATGAATGGTCATGGTCAAAAGTCTGCTGTTTCCTGTCGCTGAATGTGAGACAGTAGAACTGTCACATTAAAGCATATTTAAAATAAAAAATAAATATTGACACATCAGTCCAAATATTCATGTAATTATGCTAACAATAAAAGAATAATAAGTAATATTAATATTTATTATGTGATTGGTGTACCATTGTGTCTTAAAAGCCATTAACATAATGTATAATCTTATAAATCACCATTTATTGATTTGTTTTTGGTCTATATTACTCTTACTTGATATGAGTGATTCGAGAGGTCTATATAACAAATTTATAAAACTCACTGTGTTCTCTGAAATATGATAAACTGTGGAGGTAAAATTATGTGGAATCTGGAGGTCCTCATGTTACTGTTACAATACTCGGTCCCCATAAACACAGTACCAGAGTGTTTGTCTCTGTATAGCTTTGTATCGGTTTTTTATTTTTTAAATAGCTCACGTGTGTGTGTTAAAGCTATGGGCAAATCAAGAGGAGACGGTGTTGGTGGATCCAGCAGAGGGCGGTAGCGAGGTTCAGAACGGCCATGCCGAGGCGAGTCCGAACCCGAGCAGCGACTGTGTGTGTTTGAGCCAGACAGTGCAGAACCGAGACCAGATGAGGGCGAACGTCATCAACGAGATCATGAGCACAGAGAGACACTACATCAAACACCTCAAGGACATATGTGAGGTAGAATACATACACACACACATGTTGGATATGCATAGCATTCTTTGTTAACTACAAATACTCTGAACCTGAAAAAGTATTTTGAGTAAAGAGGACATTTAGGATGTTTTTTCCATTTTTTTCCCGAAAGCACTTTAATATTGAGCGAACATAAAAAGAGCACACAGATACACACACACACACACACACACACACACACACACACGATCATTAGTGTTGCCTCAGCTCAGTGGCTTCACCCATGGGAATTCAGAAAAAAGGCTTATAAAAAAGGAATCACACACACACACACACACATACACACACAGCAGCCTCCACAATCTCTAATGACTGTTAGAGGTTATGCAACCAGAAGAGCTACAACGAGGCGAATTTTCACTGTGCAATAACACACACGCACACACTCACCGTTATATTGGCTGTACTCCATTACTACAAATACACATTTCACACACAAATAAAGCAGTACTACATATAAAGATTTTGTTTGGGTTTCTTCAGAACAAAATATGTGTGTGTGGGTGTGTGTGTGTCCAGGGTTATCTGAAGCAGTGCAAAAAGAGGCGAGACATGTTTAACGATGACCAGCTGAAGGTGATATTCGGGAACATCGAGGACATTTACAGGTTCCAGCTCGGCTTCGTTAGAGATCTGGAGAAACAGTTTAACACAGAAGAGCCGCATCTGAGTGAGATCGGACCCTGCTTCCTCGAACATGTTCGTAAACACACAAACACACACACATTTTTATTAGCTATATTTATCATGCACAATTATATAAATTGGAACTAGTTTAGTAGATATTAAAATTAGTTGTTTATCCCCTAAAGGAATAACTTGGCATTGAGTGGTCAAAAAAAGTCAAACGTTCAAAACAACACGATGCTGGTCTGATCAAGTCAGCATATACAGTGGTGTGAAAAACTATTTGCCCCCTTCCTGATTTCTTATTCTTTTGCATGTTTGTCACACAAAA
>JAOVVB010000031.1:15207323-15218118 GCA_028570985.1 Heterobranchus longifilis | reverse complement strand
ACAGACATGTACGTGGGCTTCAACCTCAAATAATAATAATAATAATAATAATAATAATAATAATAATAATAATAATATCACTGATTACATTGAAGCATTTCAGATTATTTTTAACTCTTTGACTTTAACCATCAACAAAGTATACTTACACTACTATTCTTTTATATTATACATATACAATATATAATGGTTATATAAAAGTTAAACTTTGTAATCATTTTCACACTTCATTATTATTCTGAAAAACAAATGCTTCTTTTAAAAATCAACGTTTTTGGTTTCACAGCTGTAGAATTTGAACATTTTACGATCCGTGTATCATTTGTTCATTAAATTTTTCATCATAAAACCAAAAGATACAAAAATAAAATAAGAAAACCACGTTGAAAAACCACAAAGGTTAACGTCTCTTTTCTTAATTTCGTTTTTATAGAAATTAAAGCTGTTATGTTTTCGTTGCGCTCACGGATACTCATTTTCCGCTTTTGGAAACATGTAAAAGCCCAGTGCAGCTGTTTTCATGTTGTTTTATATGCAGTTTTTTAAAGGGGTTACACATTTCACTTACACGTTTACTGTAGCTTCATCTTAATTAAACTTAATGAACTGCGCTCATTGTCCATTATTTTTCATTTTTGATTCAAGCACAAATCCAGAAATCGGAAAACAATAAATATTTTAAATAGAAAGAATAATGTAATTTTATTTTGTTTTGGAAACAAATGCTGAAAAAATAAGTGCTTTTCTCATTTATTTGATTCTATAACAGAAACATGATACACAGATTAGTTTTTTACCTTTCAGGGTTTGAGATTTCGGAGTATCAGAAGCGGCAGGCGGCTCTCACGGTGAGGAGAGTAACCAAACAGAAAGGTAGGAATTCAAATGAAAACAATCCGAAATGTTACTCCATCTCTCTTTCCACCTCCACATGCCGGTATATGGCAGTGCAGATTTTGATGCATTGTAAAAGTTTTTTTTTAATTTTTTTATTAAATCACTATTATTTTTTTCCTTCTATCATCTTAGGTGTGGGTCGGTCAGCCCCGCCCTCCTACCCTCCCCCTCTCGATCCCGCCAACCCGGGACACTTCCTCCTCCCGGATGGATATGAGTACGAACCCAAACGCAGCACGTCACCTTTCTGGCACAACATCAGCCGCTTAGCGCCCTTTAAGAAATAGCCACCGAGTGAAAGTGACCTTTCAGCCAGCGCAACCACCAACACCACCAACAACAAAAACAAAAAAAACTGTCTAACGTAAGGAAAAAAGAAGAAGCACTACCCTACGAAAAGAAAAATCACCATCGAGCGAAAAAACACGGACTGCTGCGATTTTCTGCAACAATCAAACGTTTAAAAAATAAGAAGAAGCACTATCCTAAATATGTTTTTTTAAATTAATATTAGGAGAAGAGACTCAACATACACACACACACACACACACAAACAGTTGGAGAGAAGAAGCTGTACTGGGTTACAGCGCCCCCTGCCGGACTGGCTGCACTGACCTGTATACATATGACATACAGTATTACACTCTGGAGAAACACACACACACACACACACACACACACACACACACACATACACACACTCAAACACACTGTAACGGTTATACACAGTTGTGCATTCTTTTGGAACCCGACCCACAAGCCCTGCGTCACTCCATCCTTCGTCCGATGGGATTTTCGATAAGTGTTTTGTTTCCCTTTCTCTTCAAACGAATGATAAATCATTTCCACATTTTTGGAAGAAGAAAAAAAAAAAGAAACACACACACACACACACCTGATAAAGCACTAACGACTCTCCGCTCTCTAGCGCCGCCCTGGTGTTCCTCCGTGCACTGTGACTAATCGGGGCATTTCTGTCTCTCTCTTTCTCTCGACAGCTTAAAACCCGGTTGATCCTGCAGTACTCTTTGGATATAATTTTTTCCCTTCTTTCTCGTGTGTGCGAGTTTCTCCGTGGGTTGCATTCTTTCGGTTCTGCATGAAAATACAAAAACGGTCCGATTACAGGTATTTTATATTCTTACGGGTCAAAGTCATTAAAAGAAGATACGTTTTTATACCGAACAACTGAAAAAATCTATATATATTTTTCTCCACGTGAAGGTTTTGCAGCCTAGGAGCAGCGAGTCGAAACGCCAAGATGTTTCTCCTTCATCGGTTTTAATTATCAGTTTATGTGTGCGCGGCACTCAAGTTTCATTAATTGACGGTGTCTACTTATATCTAGGGTTGTCATGGTAACTGCACGCCAGCGTCTCACTATTTCAATTAAAAGTTCATGATGTAACGCAGTGACTGTGGAACTTGAGAAGCATCTCAGTCTGGTTTTTATGTCCCAATGTTCAAATGCCTTATTTTTTGCGTACTTTCGTGAGTTTGTTATTTTAAATGGAGACATGCAACAAGTGCACTCACAACCAAGAGCAACGTGTGTTTTTGGCAAGGCATTTTTAATTCTGGAAATCTATTTATATGCTGCAACTTCCTCATTGTCATGCGGCGCACAGCTCATGGTTGTTTAGCAACGGCACCACAGCAGCGCAAACTCCCGTGCACTTTGGGGAAAAAAATCGAAAGCAGTGGGCGTTTCCACACGTTTTTAGACGCGACATGTGACCGACCCCTCACAGGCCTGACTGGTATACACATGCTAGCTAGGCTACGTAAACATGTGGAATAAATAGTGCTACATTATGACAGACATTGAAGTTACCATGACAACTCTGTGCACAATGCTTACATTATTCTTCCAGGTAAGACCTGTTTAAGCCAAAGGCCCAATCAGTCCTGTACAAAAATGTACATTGTTATATGACATTATTATTATTATTATTATTATTATTTTTATTGCTAAAATCTCGCAATTTAATATTACGCTGGTCCCGGTTTTAACTGCTGATTAATTTATTTACCAGAGTGTAAAACTGATGAAGCCACGAAACATCTACAAGTTATATCATAAGTCCAAATCAAGCCTCGACTCGTTACTACTAGACGTATATTTTTTTCCAGTTGTTAAATAAAATCTGGGACTCCCACTGATATTAGCAGGCTAACTAACATTAAGATTTGCCAACAGTTAGCAATCTAATGTCAAAGCTGAGGTTTAACCAAAAATGAAATTTACAGTTTTCCACTTATCCATGACACATATGGTCTGGAGTTTGCTTCTTTAGTTTTATTATTGATCTAAGAGGCTAAATAATAAGTGTGTACAGTTATAGCTAAAATCTTAGCGCTGTGGCTAATTAGAACACTGGAAAGTGAAAAATTATGTCCATTTGATTTTTGGTCAAATTTTGGCTTTTATACTCTACAACATGGCAATTAGCTGCTAACATACATCTGCTAATAAACTAGCACCCATCGTATATAATAAGCTCATTTTTAATATTTTATCATTTACTGATTTTTAATTATATCGGTCTGCACCCCGGGCTTTGATCCAATCTGATGTCTAATGTTAATTATTTATTAGCCAGCTGGATTTTCTTCTCTTTTTTCTTGTTGATGCTAATCCTCTCTCTAATATTGTGCCAAAATGGTTTGGTTGCCAAATTTTTCCCAAAACAGGTGCACTGTTCCCTGTCCAGGTGGAACCCAGGTATGTGTCTTCTCAGGCGATGTTTTCGATTTATTCAATTTAAATTAAACTACGCTAATGCTGCTAGCATTAGCATTTTAGGGTTTCCTTAATTTATTGATTAATTTATTTATTTATTTTGGTTTATTTTCCTCAAAAAATGGACTTGTGCAAGGTTTAATTTATGGTATATTCAATTTTTTGAAAGATAGTATTTAGTCCAAATCACAATATTTAAAAGTATGAATATAAAGCATTATTTATTCTATTATAATGTGATATTTTTTTTTCCACGTTGACGCTCTTTCTGGATTTTGGAACTGGTGGAAGGACAGGAAGTGGATTCTTATTATTGATGAGAAGGAGAAAGACGTTAGAGAGGGAAATAAAAGAGAAGTGGATGAAGTTATGTTGCACCATATGTACTAAGTGCCATATTAAAATATTAGGTTATGAAAGAAAATATCAGTTTAATGTTTTAATTTGGTGATCTGATTGACATGATATCAGTATTTCATAATAAACTTCGTTATGAACACCACCTCCATGTACTGGTTTTTGCTCTTAACTGTGAGCCGTCAATTGCGTCAATTGCTGATAACTGTGATAAACTGGAGCGTTTCGTTTTGTTTTTAATTGCCTCAAGCAACAAGTAAACTTTCAAATCCTGCATTTAAATATCTTATTAAACTTGTTTGGTTTTAGACCCAGCTTAAAGGGTGGTTTGTATACTTTGTCAGATAAGTCAACATCACCATAGATGTCAGATACACAACATATACAGTACTAACTTCATGTACTTTATTATACTTTAATTAGAAATGTAATAATACAGACTAAAGAGAAACTTATGATTTTTAAGTTATTTAGAACTACTTAGCGAGTTTACATACATATTATATTATATTATCACTACAATTAAACTCTTGTTGTAATTACTTCAGTTCATACAAAACATTTTACTTTAACTATCATACCTGACTGTAACTGTTGTTTTAATTACACTTATAAGTACCTTATGTAAACTGAGTTACAATTGATGCGATGCATTTACATTCTACTGGTATATGACAGTTTATTCAGAAATTTTAGCAAAGTTTTAGCCATATTTTAAAGTAACATAAATATCATGGTTTAATTGCTGCCTTACCTTGTACCTTATCTAATTAAATGTAATCGCTGTTTTTAACTACTGTAATGTACTGACATGTTACTGACATGACAATTTAGTCATTTATGCTAGAACTATTCAAAGTAACATAAATAACTGTTATTTTTTTAACAGAAAGTTTTTGATATAACTATTTAAAATAAGTTTTATTTGCTACGACTTATATAACTTATTGCAACTGAGTTCTATCCACTGTAATGTTCTTACATGCTGTCGACATACAACATACTCATTTAAACTCACTAACAGCTTATTAAGACCAATGAAATAAAAGGCACACATTATTATTATTTTTTTAAATTGATTTATTACTTATTTTTTGGGAGGTCAACTTTTTTTAACTTGAAAAATAATTTGATTTTGAAATGTACAGCACACAATCATGAATGGTGTTTGTTAAACATGCACAACACGCGCACATACACACACACGCACACACACACACACACACACACACTTCCTTAGACTTGACTTCAGTTAGACAACCATAAAGTTTTTGGTATGATACTGATGAAATCACAGTGACAGTACAGTAGTTGTGCTTTTGACAAAATGCTGAATATTTTATTCAGTCGTGATGACATCACAGTGAAACACGGACAAAGTCCACTATTGAGAACTGTATTTTCAAATATGAATATTTTCTCCCCTATGAGTCATCGCAAATTCTTTGTTAAGGATAGGAACATTCAAAATTATAAAAAAATAAAATTTATTTGAATTCAGCTTCAAATAATAATAATAATAATAAAAAAGAAACATACAGATTTTAGTGTTTTTACCTCTTAACGACTATTACAGCCTTGGACTGTTTTTAATGTTTTGCTGCCCCTAGTGCTTTGAAACGCACAGCGTTGGGTCGATATTACAGAAAATATCCATAGGAACTGTCGGGGAACCGTTATTTTGTTAGTGGACTCGGACTCCATTTTTGTACCATTTGATTTTTTAACCCTGTTTTGTAAAATCTCAATCACAGAAGAGAAAGAACACAACATCTTATACAATCTCACATCCCTTATAACTGACACAGTCAGACGGTAATGTAGATCTGATTAAAGAAATAATCATGTACCAACAACACATCGCAATATATATTAACACACATAATATTACAGTTATAGACACTTCAACATGCCGGAGCTACCCTTTTTTAGTTTCTCAGCTGGACTCTGAACAAGCATTGCATTCGTCCTAGCACTGAATGTTGACCTTTCACAGTGGGTTGATGTTGTACCTGAACTTGAAATAGATAGTTTTTTTCCTTCAGTCTCTGTCCTCGCACCTCTGAGAGGGAACTCAGACCAAGTGCACGCAATTTTCTTTTTTTTGTTACCGCATTTACTGCAGACTGATTTGTTTTCTGATTGTACAATGATTTTAAAGTTTTTTTCTTTTCCTTCACACTTTCGGCTGCCGGCTGTCCTTCCACTCCGTCCTGGTGTTCTGCAGCGCCTGAGTCTTCTTCTCGTCCACCTGAACATAGTCCACGCGCTGCTCATCCAGCAGAGGTTTCTGGAAGCAACAATATGTTATAAGATTAAAGGAAGTAGATTTTTGTTTATTTGTACCTTATTCCATGTTCCGTAAGAACTGATGTATTATCTTCTTTTCCCTGCCCCAGTGTTAAACTGCTTACCTTTTGAACAGGTGAGCCCCAGTGTTAAACTGCTTACCTTTTGAACAGGTGAGGGGGAGGCGGAGTTAAAATCCAGTGACAGGTAATCCAGGTGAGAGCTCCGGAACCAGGGGGCGGAGTCACATGTAGAGAACAAAGACTGTGCACAGAAAAACACACACCTTTTTATTTCAACAATAGTTTTGCTTTGAGCAGATTTTATCTGTCATTTAGAAATCAGATAATTTAGAGAGGCTAAGAGAGCGAGAGTTACCGTAGGCGTGACGTTCCCTTCCTGCTCGGTGGGATTTAAGCCCCGTCCCCTGTCCCATGGAACACAAAGAGGTGAGGCACTAGATACACAGGAAAACAACATACAAACATTTGAATAATGCACAGAGAATATGTTCATAAATGAGAAAAGTATTAGGTTCTAGTTTATTCTGCTCACCTTGGCTCTGTGAGGGTGTGAATCAGGGGAAGGTGGGTGGGGCATTCGTTAATGGTGGACAAATCGAGGGGCGGTGGTTTCACTACAATAGAGGATAAAAATTAACATGACAGATAATAAGCAAGTAATCTTAAATAATCCTAAATTTAAAATTCAGTATTTACAGTAACAGCATGAAAAACTTCAACATAACACTGTTGTGAGCTCGCAATGTTCTAAAGCATGGTGTTTATCTCCATGATGCTAGGGTTATCTTTATAACACTGTTAGAGTTTCCTGACTCAGGAGAATGAGGAAGTTTTCCCACAGTGAGATGAGTCATGTGACATAAAAAAAAATCGCTATTCTTAAAAACTAATAGAATGGCAATGGGAAAACTTTTAGGTACATTAGATCATTATAGGGATTTTTTTAATGGATACCATTAGACCTTCATGGGAAAATGTTTAGTGGAATGTGATGGGGGAAACCATTAAGATCCTGATAGGAAAACATTTAATAGAAACCATTAAGATCCTGTGTGAAATGTTTAAAGTAAACCAGTATGATCCTGATGTGGAACTGTTTAATGGAAACCATTAAAGCTTTGCGGGAAAATTATTAATGGAAGCCGTTAAGATCTTGATGGGAAAAAGTTGAATGTAAACCATTAAGATTATAACTGGAAAATAATTAATGGAAAGCATTGAGGTCGTTATGAGGAACGTTTAACAGAAACATACCCCGCCTCCTCGGCTTCAGACTGCGGTTGATTGGAGGAGGCTCCATATCGGAGCCTTGAGGAAGAGGTGGTTCTGGTTTCCCATTCGTCAACAATGAAACAGGAAGTGTGGATGGACTCATAGGAATGTAGCCGTCGACTTCATTGTCGGAGGTGCTGATTGGCGGAGAGGCCATTGGCACGTAAGAGGAATCATCTGATTGGCTCTCGGAAGGAGTGTTCACCATGAACATCGGCTAGAGGGAGCGAGAGAAAAAGAGAGACAGGAGACTGACCTGAGCATTCGAGTGTCCATTATATCAGACATAAAATATTTGTATTCAGTGTATTTGCTCTACACGGCTTCTGCAACCCCTGAATTCTGTAACAGTTCAGTGATACAAGCGTCTGTAGTTTAAAGAGAGTATCCTTATTCACTTAAAACCTCCTCACACTGTGGACAAACACTCCAGAATATTTGCAAGACAATTCGGTGTAATGTGGGATTATAAAATGAGCTACATTGCTAAAGCTAGCTAACAATATTGCTGGAATGATTAGCCTACTAAAGAGATTTACTGGTAAAAACACAACAGTGAGACATAATTGTGATACAAAGAAAAAAAAAATAAACAAGTGAATATTAGAATAAGTAAGATGATGTGGTTACCAGATTCAGACTCAGTCTTTTATTCCAGTTTCCTCTGGCGCTGAACTCGAACTCACCTGCAGGGAAAGCAATGCAGTCAGAAATCCTGTTAGCTTAGCGCGTGTTAGCTAGAGATTATTCCTGCACATATAGACGATCCATAACTCTCTGCTTTAAGATACTAAAAGATACGCCCACATTCTAGTGTGTGTGTGTGTGTGTGTGTGTGTGTGTGCATTCACACCTCTTCTGAAATGCTCCCCGCCCGACAGCGACGTCCTGCGTGGGAGGAGCCCCGGTTGCCCCTGGTTACGCACAGTGTCCTCGTGACAGCGGTGATCGGACATCTGTGTGGGTTTCGGTGGGAGAGGAGGGGGTGTGGCACAGAAGGGGCTGTCGAATCGGAAGACGTCACCAGGGCCGCGGACGGGACACGATGATAACGGCCGTGTCCCATACAGGGCGCCGAAGGGTAAGGGGGCAGAGTCTATGCACATGACGGGACTGAACACATCATCGGTCACGTTTTCGAAGGAACTTTGTTCAAACGAACGCTCTGAGTTTGACATGCTGTCACACCTGAAACACAATGAACAAAAAATATTTTTGAAAAAAAAAGACTTACCGAAAGTAATATTTTTGAAACATAATTTAAATAATTTACAGATTTAGCTAGCTTAATTTCCTCTATCTAGCTTGATAAAAATGACAGCCATGTCTAGCTAGCATTGCAAACAAACTATTTTTTATTTATATACCTAAAATAAAATGTATGATGCAAATAAACAATGATAAGTATTTAATTCTAAAAGAAAAAGTAGGGCAGAAAAAAGAGGCAAAATTCTACAGACCATATTGTATAGTTTTGCAATGCTTTTTTAGGGATGGAGCTTACCTGGTGATGCTCTTCCTCCCAGTTTCACACTGAGACAGAAAAAGATAATCGAGTGGGATGCTGATGTCCGAGTCACTGGGCTCGTCTCTGGCGGCTGCGTCTGCTTCAGTTACTGGCGCGTCCTGATTGGATGAGAATGGGGTGTGAGTTGAAAGCACGGGAGAGGGATGATGGGAGGAAGGCGTTTGGGCGAGACTGTCCATTGACTCTAAAAAAGGAAAAAAGAGGAGTCAAATTGAATTAATGAATGAAATAAATTCTAATATGTATAATGATACACATCTGATATGTTAACAATCCATCATGCTAATTTTTTAACCTGGAAAAGACTAGCATAAAAAAATCAACACGAAAGAAGTAGCATGCTAAATCAGTGGCTTGCACTAGTGACTAGTTTGCATATTAACTCTCTATTTTGAAAATAGGTAATGTAGTAAAGCTAAAGCTCAGTCAGCAAAATCTTTAGCTAGCATATTTAAAGAACAATTTCATAATCAGGTATGTGCTAATTGGTTTGATGTCATGTTGGCGGGTCTTGTGTCAGCGTGTACGTGGCATAAATGCAGAGGCAGTGGAAGAGAAGTTCCAGATAATCTTTTATTGCTATATTAAAGTAGAACAAAATCAAAAGCTCTTTTCTTAGAGCACTCACGAATCTTTAATATAACAGCTCTCACAGAAAACAACCATAAACAACATAACAATAACAAATAACAGACCCCCACTCTAACATAAAGCGCCTATTTATCATAATCAACTTAATTATTTACCTCGGTTCAGGTGCGCACTTCTATCACCTGACCGAGGTGCATTCTGGGATACGTAGTTCCCAAATAAACATAACTAAAACACAAAACAAGTCTGGGCGTTTGTCGCCCTCTAGGGGTTAACCCTTACAGTACCCCCCCCCCTTAAAAACGCTCGGGGGGGAAGAAGTGTGACGTCCTCGATGTCGAGTTGAGGAGCTGGCACGATGTCCTCGATGTTGACCAGCGATGGAGGAGGAGGAAGCACGATGTCCTTGCTGTCCAGCGGAGGCGTGAGAAGCACTGTATCCTCCGTGTCGAGCTGAGGCGGTCGAGGAAGAAGCGCATCGTCCTCGAAGCCAGGCGGAGGAAGCGCGACGTCCTCACTGTCCAGCGGAGGAACCACGACGTCCTCACTGTCGAGGAGAGGTGGAGGAGGAGGAAGCGCGATGTCCTCGCTGTCCAGCGGAGGAAGCCCGACGTCCTCACTGTCGAGGAGAGGCAGAGGAGGAGGAGGCGCGATGTCCTCGCTGTCCAGCGGAGGAAGCGCGACGTCCTCACTGTCGAGGAGAGGCGGAGGAGGAGGAGGCACGATGTCCTCGCTGTCCAGCCGAGGAAGCGCGACGTCCTCACTGTCGAGGAGAGGCGGAGGAGGCGCGATGTCCTCACTGATGAGCAGAGGATGAAGAGCGACGTCCTCACTGTCGAGCTGAGGCGGAGGAGAAGGAAGCGCGTCGTCCTCGCTGTCCAGCGGAGGCGTGAGAAGCGCTGTATCCTCCGTGTCGAGCTGAGGTGGTCGAGGAAGAAGCGCGTCGTCCTCGAAGCCAGGCGGAGGAAGCGCGACGTCCTCACTGTCCAGCGGAGGAAGCGCGACGTCCTCACTGTCGAGGAGAGGCGGAGGAAGCGCGATGTCCTTGCTGTCGAGGAGAGGCGGAGGAGGAGGAAGCGCGATGTCCTTGCTGTC
>JAOVVB010000031.1:15192950-15207223 GCA_028570985.1 Heterobranchus longifilis | reverse complement strand
GGGAGAGAGAACAGGAGAGGGGAGAGCAGAAGAGGAGAGATAACAGTTAGGTATGGTCGCAGTCACATAATGTATAACGTGAATGTATATTTAGTGTAGAGTGCAAACAGAGACTCAGGCAGGACTAACTATAACAGCATAACTAAAAGTATAAACTATAGATTTACATAAACAGAATAAAAACAGGAATATGACAAAGAAATGTGACAAACAGATGCAAGACAAAGAGACTGAAACTCTAGAGCTTAAATAATATACTGTAATTAATCAGGGAAACCACAAAACACTTGTAGTAGTCAAAACTTCACATCACTCAGTCACTTTCTATATTGCTTTATCCTCACACATACTACGGGCGATTTGGGAACACCAACTAACCTAATCTGCATGTCTTTGGACAAGCACAGGGAGAACTTGCACAGAGAGGCGAGAATCAAGCCTGGCCTGGAATCAAACTCAGACCCTGGAGGTGCAAGGCGACAGTGCTAACCACTAGACCACCATGCCGCCACTTCACATGTTGTCAATATATAGAGAGGAATGTATCTACTGGATAAACAATTTCAAGAAACTTTATCATGCAGCTAGATAATGACTCAAAACACACCCCCATAAAAAAAAAGGTCAAGTGTACCTTAACTCAACTGTGCATTTCACATCTTGAAAAGCTGACTGAAGGGAACAAAACAACTAAACAAAACAACTAAATACGTTTCAGTACATTACCACAGAGCAATGCAACAGTTGGTGGTGCCAGTGGATCACCATCTTGATGCAGTTATTGCAAGCATATAATATGCAAACAAATAATAAATGTTTTTAATTAAAAAGTGCTCAAAATTAGGCATATTTTTTTCTTATATCATGTGATATACTGTATGATTTTTTTCCAGACCCAATATGGCTTCAAAGTTTAAATAGAACCAGATCGAACACCATTCAGACTTTTTCTTTACGGACTGAAATCTGTAGTTCTTCAGAATCGACCCACAACAATCTTTGCACTGTAAGAGGAAATCACCTCTGCACAGAACAACATCAATTCAACATTCTATTATTCAGTGTATACACAAGTGCTGCAAAGTCAAAGTCCATCGATATATTTCAACAAAAGTTTGCCTATGTATCCAGACTTTTGGCAACCATCTATATACTATATCGAAAAACAGTAAATTAAGTGAGGTGGGTAAGAGGTTCAAGTTCAGATAGTGAGTATGTGTGAGGTCATGGTTGAAAAGATCTTTACAACACATTGCAGTGCAGATGTTCCTGTAAGGGTGTTAACAGGAATCGAAATTTGAACCTAGAGAGAACTCATATCTGTGAGGTATAGCCCATACTGTAGGGATAGCAGTTCTACTGTACAAAAGCATGACTAGATTTCAGCTTTGAAGAAAGGGGGGATGTCTAGCTGTCCCTTGACATATTTAGCTATGAAAGAAAAAAACAGCTATACTGTATCTCTTTTGTAGTATAACAGAAACATACACTGGACGATCACAACGGTTTTATGACCTGATAAGGGTGATCCAAAGGTGAATAACATTCTTAATGTTATCAGGATATTCAAAACCTACTAATTCCATCAAATACGAGTAGCCTTAATGCTCGGCCAATCAGCTCTCTCTGTGCCTCCGGCTGTGAGAGGAAAACAGCATCACCCGGGGTTCGAACCTGCGATTCCCGAATGATAGGGCGAGCGCTTTACCACTGCGCCACTCGGAGGCCTTTATACAGTGTGTTAATTGATGTAAATATGGAGTCCAGGTAGTTATTGGAGACAATTGCAGTCTTAAACTATCGAGCAACCGCAGCCAAGTCAAGTCCTCAGAGAAACAGCTGTCAACACCAGTCAAAGACACCGGTTTTTATGCTCTCTATGTGAAATGACCTAATATTTGATCTCCTGTTCTGTCTCCTGTGTTTCCGTCTCTTTGTACACATCCCTGTGGATGAGCTGTTGCTATGGAAACGATAACATCAACCTGCACAATAGTCAGAGCTCCTGTTACGGAGAACTAATTAACAACTTCTGACCAATCAGAGCGTAGGATTCTGCAGCGCTGTGGTGTGGGTGGTAAATGGATTGCTGATGTCATGCTGAAACTCACAGACTGGAAGTCACGCAATATGACACACCTCCTCGCCTCGACCAATCAATGTCAAGACACGCATGATGTATTTGTAAAAATTTGTGAGGGCCTTGTGTGTGTCCACTTACTAGCTTTTGGCGCTAATGTTTGCAAGCTAAACACTACTTGTTATTGTTAAATTCACCATGCACACATAGTGTGCGTGTGTGTGGTGTGTGTTTTAAATGCTCAACTAGCCCAGCTCTGTATCTACCATCTGTTATCTTTGGGAGTAATGTGTAAACTTGCGGTTAAGTTTAATTCCTGGTGTGTGTGTGTGTGTGTATGCGGGGGATGACAACGGGTGTGAACCTGTATCTGTGCAAGCCTGTGCATGCATACTTCTGATTACATACACTATGTGTGTGTGTGTGTGTGTGTTTGTGTGTGTGTGAGAGAGAGAGAGAGAGAGAGAGAGAGAGAAAGCGAGAGAGTCATTTTACCAGACATTTGTCTCCAGGACAGCAGGGAAGCAAAACATTTCCAGCTAACATTTATCTTTGAGCGTAAACAGCGTGAACGCTAATCAACCTTGTTTTGCTAGGCCTCATCATGTGACCACCTGCTGTTTGCAGTTACATCTAGCTAGCGTTTTACTTACTTACTGTGCTCATACAAGCCTGTTAGCGCTTTGCTACGCCACACCGCAGGTGCCACTGTTAGAAACATGCCAAGAGTTAGCTAAAAATGGCTAGTTTTTTACTTACATAAGATCTAAAATTTTTCTTAATATAAAGTTGGATAATTTAATCCTTTGCATTAAATTAAATACGGATCAAATGTTCCCCTATCATTAGCTTCAGCGCTAATGCCATGTCAGGACCGGTTATTTTTTAGCACATTGCTAAGTTGCACTGTGGTCTAGAATGTGTTAGCACATGCTAAAAATACACCAGCTTTTCCTCAGACCTCACCAACGCATATGCAGATGACGCTAGTTAGCTATTGTTGTTCCTTATGAAATGCCTGCTAATGCTAGTACTAATGCTAGTGTGTCAGTACTGTTAGCTCAAATGCTATTTCTGATACTCTTTTTGCTAGTTTCTGTTATATTATTACAAGTTTAAAACCAGGTCTGTTGTTCTCTCTCTCTCTCTCTCTCTCTCTCTGTTTGCGTGTATAGATGGCTACGTGATTGCTCCAGCCGTGCTAATAAAAGATTATTTGAATGCTAATTTGAATCTGGGAGAGAGTGAGAGTACAGTGTGTTGCGAAAGAAAGATGAGGTGGAGGGAAAAAAAAGCAAGATGAAGTAAACATGCTAATGTTTGGTAATGACAAAAAAAAGAGAAAAAAGTGACATATCTATCTACGTGTAGCTAGCTAGCTATCTGCATTCCTTTTTCTCCTTTTCTTTTTATGCTAGCTTTAGCATTCTGTCATTAGCCTTATACATCAGCAAAAACATCTAGTTGTTTACAGGAAAAGGAGGAAGACACTGTCTGTGTGTGTGTGGGGGTGTGGGAGTGTGTGACTCAGCATAAAAGGGGTTAGAAACACTCTTGTCTCTTATCTATACATCTCTTGACACCTCAAGTTTTGATAACAGAGATGTGTTAGCATTTGATGCTAGGTGTAATTTTAGCGTTGCGGGATCTTTTTTTTTGTTGTTGCTAATACTTCTTCACGTCTGAGGCAAATGTCTTCCAGATCATTCTGAATCGTTTTCTCCTTCACTGTGACTTCAGGCCTGTATAAAACGCCACAAGGCTAACCCGGTTAATCGTTAGCCTCAGTGATTAGCTATTGTGCGCATGCTATTAGTGTTCTCCAGTTGCCTAGCAACAGTGTTCTGAGTCTGATGGTTTGAAGGGCGGGTGAGTTGTGTTTCCACCGGGCCATGACGAAAATAAACACACACACACACACACACACACACACACACACAAAAAGCCAAGTGTTCCATTCGAACGCACCTGAACAGGTGTGTCGCAGTGTGTCTGGTTCTTTAGATGTGTGCGTGTGCGTGTGTGTGTGCTCATGTGAGTGTGTGTGTGTCACCGTATTTGTGTGTGTAAAAGCAGGTGTGTTCAAATGTACAGCTTGTTTACATATCAGTGTGTATCTGTTCAGGATTGTTTGTGAGTGTGTGTGTGTGTGTGTGCAGGTGTGTCCAGGTGCATGTGAGGGTTTGGGCATCAGTGTGGGTGTTTGCTAAGGCGTGTGTGTTGAGGTGTGTTCTGTAAAGGTGAAAAAGTGTTTTGGCATGTGTGTATGTGTCCTTGGGTGTGTGTAAGTTTACGTGTTAAAGGCATGTGTGTGTGTGTGTGTGTGTGTGTTTGTGTGTGTATGTGAGAGTATGTATGTGTGTGTTCGCATATGTGTTGAGGTGTGTGTGTTGAGGTGTGTTTGTCTTTGTGTGTTGAGAGGTGTGTGTGTGTGTGTGTGTGTGTGTGTGCCGCACATGTGTAAGTGGGCATGTATGTGTGTGTTTGTATTTGTGTTGAGATGGGCGTGTCTTTGGATGTGTGTGTGCGTGCATGTTGGCACGAGTGTGTGTTTGTGTGTGTGTCACACCTGTGCTGTGGTTGAAGGTGCTGAAGGTGCAGATCTGGCCGATGTTCCTCACCCAGCAGTTCATCTCCTCGGCCGTCTTGGCCAGCAGGTAGAACACACGCGTTGATGTCTTTACCACGAACAAGTGCTGATTGGCCAGGTGGCGTTTGACAGGCCACACCCCCCACTCCAGCTCCCGCCCTGACTCCGCCTCAGCCGCCACCTCACATTCCTGCAGGTCGATGGAGCGAATGGGCTTCCGAGAAGTCTTACTGCGAAAGTACTCAAGAACGTCGGGATCTCCACTCATCCGTCCACGCCGCAAGACGAACCAGCGCTTCCGCCATGCCTGAGAGAGAGAGAGAGAGAGAGAGAGAGAGAGAGAACATTGAAACCACAAATAACAAGAAAAAAATTGAGGGAAAAAGCGAGAGAGAAAAAAAGAGTTAGTATAAAACTTCTGATGTCTGCTGAGTGTCTTAGTCCTGAAAATGTTTTAATATGTAACAGACACACCCACCCAGCCACACATACACACACACAGATATGCTCACTTAAACACATATTCTTATCATGTATTTCAATTACATGCACATGTGGTCCTAACAAAGCACCAAAAACCACATAGTAACACCTAAAAAGTGTGAGTGTGTATTTGTGTGTGCGTGTACATAGAATAAACAACTTCCAACTGTAAAACATAATGATGTATGTACAGGGGTGGGGGTTTAGCAATGACCAAATGTTCCCATAACTTAACACTGCATAATATGTGCATGCTCGCACGCGTTAATGTGTGTGTGTGTGTGTGTGTATGTGTGTGTGTGTACTTTACAAGTAACAAATGTCCTCATAAATGTATTATACATAACAAGTGTGTGTTTGTTAACAGGGATTTGCTGCGTTGTGGGGACCACATGTCCCCGCAGTCATAATATATAACGTGTGTGTGCGTGTGAGTGCTTCAGCCTACTAGATCTGTTTCCCTGTCCCTTTGTTTTCTTCCCCATCTCTCTGTTTTGTTATACCTAGGTCACTGTGTACCTTTCACATTTTTAAAACATGCACACACTCTCGCTTTCTCTCTTAACACACACATACACACAGGCAGGAAACAGAAGGAATGTGTGACATGACCACTAATGGAGAGAGATCTCTAACGGTCAGATGTTCAGTAGGAAGCATGCGGTGTGTGTGTGTGTGTGTGTGTTACTGTGCTGTGAGCTTTCACACACATTCTGCTCATCACTCTTCCTTTTTTATGGCATAACAACCCCAAACCCCACATACAGAAACTGTCAGTTTATATTTTGCTACGAGACACAAACCAGGACGTTGTTCCTCCATGTAAGACCTGATACAAGACGCTGTGTGGAGATTCAGTAGTATTAATATTAATTAAAAAGCTAATTAGTGTAACTAGCTAGCTAACACAACAGCCATGTGTTTAGCTGCTTGTTTTGTGTAACTGTTGCAAACTCGCAAAAAAGTCTGTCTTGTGTGATTTACAACTTGGCAGTATTTGCATGGAAGTTACATTTAAGGCTAAGCGCAGTCAGTTTCAGTTTCTTTCAACTTTAGAAACTTCTGCCTTTCTAAAAAACAGCTGTAACGAGGCATGAGGATACTGTAGCAACTAGAAAGACTGGAAAACACATAAATGTGTCTTGTAAGGTTAAGTCGTCTATTTACGTGTGTGTGTGTGTGTGTGTGTGTGTGTGTGTGCCGTTCATAGAGGTTGTTAGCATAACCACACTGAGGTTTCTCCAAGCGTGCTAAGTCACCCAGTGTCAAACAATGCCATGTTTCACTCTCTGTTTTATTGTTTATTTTCTTACATGAAGGTAGGCTACTGCTCGTCGTGTAACCACAAGAGCCGCGCTCTGTGTGTGTGTGTGTGTGTGTGTGAGAAAGTGAGAGAGGAACCAGTTGTTCTTTTCCCAGCATTCTTCACAAACAGGAAGTCTGAGACCTACAGACCTTGTCAGTGTGTGTGTGTGTGTGTGTGTGTGTGGGAGAGTGTGTGTGTGTGTGTGGGTTGGTGGGTGAGGGTAGGTATGAATTCACATGAATACTATAGGCATAGTAATTTTAATGAGTTTGTGTGTGTGTGTGTGTGTGTGTGTGTTTTGGTTTAAACAGTTCCTCAGTATAAGAAGAAGTAGAAACGTTAGCAACTATTAGAGTCTCAACCCCAACACACATACTTGATAACAATTTAACCCACAACACACACACACACACACACACACACACACACACACACCCTGTTTATTAACAACACACTCATTAAAGACTAAACATCTGTCATGTAATTACAAGAAAAGTCTAGTACAAAAAAGGATAAAATAATTAATTAAAAATAAATTTGTATTGAATATTCAGGAATGTTATGTTGACTTCAAAGTTGTTTAATAACTGAGCAAAAACAAATTTATGGTCAGGCAAGATATTTTTATTATATATATGTTACATTTTAATTGAAAGAAATAGATATCTTAAATATATTCTTTAATAAAAGCTGCATTTTTATTTTATTTATTTGCTTTGTGGGGACACGTGACACTGTCCTATCTTTATGATGACTCGTCCTCACTAAGCAAGTTTTGGTTTCTACAAATTCTCTCTCTCCCTCTCTCCTCACACACACACACACACACACACACACACACACACACACACACACACACACACACCTACATTCCTTTGATGGCATGCATGCACAGGCAATTTAGTACGCAAATTTATGAAAATGTTTTTCAAGACTTCCTTAGACAAAACAAAGACAGACAGAAAAACTCACGTAAAAACACACAAAAAGGAAATTAATCAACAGCTTTGTTTAACAAATGTCTTGTTTATGGAGTACAAAGCAACGTCGCTGTATTTTCAAGGTCGTTGAGGATGTTGTCATGGAGACACTGTATATAGTATGTAACGTAATATTAATAGTAATATTATGTAATATAATTCTGGCACACACAACTGCAGAAACTGATTGGCCGAGAGAAGAAAATGTACCGCATAACTCACGGAGGAGGGTGAGGGGCGGAGCTGATATCTGACAACTATTTAGGCAGAAAGTAAAATACCAAATTACAAGTACAGTAAGTTACAATACGACACAAATAATATGTATCAGTATTGGAATTTTACTACCTGTAGAGAAGCTGTTACACTCCACAACAGGTCCTCGGTTTCCTGTTGTGTTTTTACTCCAACACACCTGACTTACAGAAGTCTGTTTTAGCAGAAAAGAAGCCAGCTATTATTTATCATGAAAATGTTTCTGTCATGTTTTTGAACATTTAAGTTTATTCATTCATTGTATAGCACTGTAACTTTTGGGTGTTTATATTTACATACAATGTTGATATTTTACATTTTCAACATACAAGCTACAAATCAACATCAATATATCATTTAAATAAATAAATGATTAAATTGAATTAATTTGAAATACTTTTCAGCATTGGAATATTTTTCTTTTCTACCTTTTTGTAGGTAATTTCATAGTTTCTTCTTTTTTTTTAAGAAACAAATTTAATATGAGTTCTTAAAATTCTCTGTATTTATATTTAAATTTTAAAAATAAATAAATAAATATATTAGATAAAATATACAGAATTAATGGGTGGCTTATATGGGAATAAATACAATGGTCACCCAATGTCCTTCATGGTCCTCAGTTGACTATAGAGGTTCCTATATTCATGGATGGAATAAACAATACATTAAATTAATAATAAATTATTAACTACAACATTAATTACAACTTCTGTAATATATGAACATCCTAACGTAGATATTATTATGTAGAGTACTGTGTCACTCACTCATCTTCGAAACCGCTTTATCCTGTATTCAGAATAAAGCAGTTTAAAAGGGTCGTGGGGACCTGGAGCCTATCACAGAAGACTTAGGGCACGAGGCAGGGGGCACCCTGGACAGGGTGCCAATCCATCACAGGGCACACAAATATACACACACACTCTCATTCATACACTACGGGCAATTTGGGAACGCCAATTAGCCTAACCTAAATGTCTTGGGAGGAAACCCACCAAAAATGGGGAGGACATGCAAACTCCATGCACACAGAAGCGGGAATCGAGCCTGGCCGGGAATCGAACCCAGACCCTGGAGGTACAAGGCGACAGTGCTAACCACCACACCACCGTGCCGGCTAGAGTACTGTGTGTTGCTTGAAAATATATATGAACAATAAACAAAAGAAATTAATTTGTCATATAATAATTATATAAAATATATAATTATTTAAAATATATATATATATATATTGCAAATATTTCAGGATCAATGACTGTTGTTTACAGTCATTGAAAATTTATATTTTTTTAAATATTAGAAAATTATAACATTTAAAGCTGATGTTTTTTTTTGGTTGACATGAAACTAACACAGCAAATTACACTTAATTACAGTACAATGCAAGAAACATTGTATAGAAAACAGAGTATTTTACAAACAAGGTTTACTGTATCTCTCTCCCTCTCTCTCTCTCTCTCTCGCACACACACAAACACACAACCAACTCAACTTATCCATTTGCAAAAATACTACATTATGCATCTCTTAACTGATGATGTAATCAGTACAAGAGGCTTAATTGGTGTGTGTGGAACACCAGTCCACACGCTACAAACACACACACACACACACAGAACTGTGTAGCCCTAACCTTTTTAACCTGCTGTCCTGCTGTTTATTATGCTGTCTCTGTACAGTCAAAACAATTATTTTAATCTGGTTTGCAGAATGCTGTAGAATTCCTAATACCTACACACACACACACACACACACACACACACACGGTGGCCCTTGTACAACAAACATGTTGAAGGTCACCTAGAAATGCAGAGATGCGTGACCCAAAAACATGTACACACATAAATGTTAAACACACACACACGCACATACACACGCATGCGTGCACACACACACACAAACAGAAGAGCTTGGCTAACAAAGTAATGCAGAATAATTTTAAACATATTTATAAGAATATTTTGTTCATGACACACAAACACGCTTTAGAAATCGAACAAAACAGAAGTTAAAAACAAAAGAAATGTACAAAACGAAAAGAGGAACCAGGCTTTTACACACAACCTGCACTTAAACCGACGAGGAAGAACCACGGACATGGAGATGTTTATCAAAAATGCAACACAATCGAACAGTGTTAACTGAGGCTAAGATATGAGATCTCACTTAAGTTGTGTAAAAGTTATTGTGTAAATATTACACAAAATATAGACAAACGATTAACACAAATAAGTTGTTGAACATGTAAAAATACACAAATTTATGTCAAACCACCATCGATCACAAGCTAAATACAAAATCAACTATTCAAAGAGAAACTTCACCCTAGGAACTACAGTCTCTGAAATATACAACATACAAAGAGCATTGAGTCAAAGCAGGACTTTTGATTGTACAGAATAACAGAACACAGTTCTATATTATCTATCCTATTTCTCTATATAATCTCCTGCTACACTAATGCACTTATCCCAGTGTTTCACGAGTGCTTGGACATCATCAACGTAGAAAGTTTCTTCAGTACGCCAGAGCCATGATCGGACCACCTGTCTGAGTCACGTCTGAAATGCCGGCCTCCCAGGAACTCCTTAAATGGGGTTTCCGAACGTGTGAAAGATTGTGCGTACAGTTCTCACAGACAGATGCGTCTCTTCCGCAAGTCAGAAATGTCGATTTTCAAGGATCAGGCGATCCACTCGCTGAATGTTTGTGACTGCAGTGGAATCATCATTCATGGGCGTACAACCTTCTTTAAAACGTTTGCAGTGTTCAAATGTTTTACTGCAGCTTGAAGTCTTCTGTACAAGTCAACTGCCTATTTCACGCCATTATTCACCAGAAATCTTATTACAAGTGCCGGTTTGACTTAAACGCCCTTTGTGGTAAAACTCACTATTTTTTTTATTTATTTCTGATCTAAAAATTGTCCCCGTCTCTGAAGGAAACCAAGAACATGCAAACTCCACACACACACATACACACACACAAACAGGAGGTGCATGGCAGCAGCGCTAACCACCAAGCCACTGTGCCACCCTCTTAGTTCCAGTGAAGGGAAATTGTAATGCTACAGAGACATTCTAGACACTAGACAAATGTGTGCTTCTACACGACTTTGTGGAGAAGAACCACATGTGAATGTGATAGTCAGGGGCGCACTTATAATTGGTTGAAAATAGAAAGAGTCAAAGTGCAACCATGAAAGCTAAAGTTCAAATTCCTCCAATAGCTAGTGTAAAAGCCAGACATAGATGCATGAAAATTCAAAAAAAAAAAAAAAAAACAGTTAAAGAATTAGGAGTTTTTTTGAAAATGAGGTCTAGAAATTTGTGTTTAAACTTGATTATTTGTGAAGTTTATAGAGGTAGCTAAACCCAACATTGAAAACAATGTTTCTTATAAATCTGGAAATTTTTGTTTTTTGTTTGTTGAAAAAAAATTTTGTTGTTATATTTAGAGTCAAAGCCAAAACTGGAAATGTCTGTTTGTTCTAACTAAGTGAATAGTTAAGAGTCTTCCATTAGATAATGTCTGCAGTGATTAATATGGTTCAACTGCAGCAAGTTATTTAACCCTTCAGTTTACTAGGCAGCATAAAGAATGGACTGTGGAGCAATGGAAAAAGACCATGTGATCTAATGCGTCCAGATTTAGTGTAATGAGTGAGTAGTGAGTGGATCAGGTTAGGAAGAGAGGTGGATGAAGTGATGCACCAATCATGCCTAGCGCTTACTGTACAAGCCTCTGGGGTTATGACCAGGTTATCACATCTACTGTACAGAGTTTTTGCCTCCCTGATTGCACGGCCATATTCCAAGATAGCAATGGATTCATCAGGCTCTAATTGTGAAGGAGAGGTTCAGGGAGCATGAGGAATCATTTTCACACATGGATCGGCCACTACAGAGTCCAGACTTTAACCCCATTGAGAATGTTTGGGATGTGCTGAAGAAGGCTTCACACATCTCCCATCATCAACACAAGATCTTGGAGAAAAATTAATGAGACTCTGGACGGAAATAAAGGTTGTTCATAAGCTTATCGAAACCATGCCACGGCCGTAATCAAAGCAATGAAATATTGGAGTGTGACTTTTTTGACTTTTTTTTGCCCTGGCAGTGTATATTAAAATGAACACATTTAAAAGTGAAGGTTTTAAATAGATTTGCTTTTCCAGTGGTGATATAACATTGTTTCTTTCTTTCTTTCTTTCTTTCTTTATTTATTTGTAGTGTAGATATTGGAAAAAAACACAACTTCTTAACGTCTCCAACAACTAAATGTGTGTTGTGATTAGTGCTAGATACTTGATTTTTAAAAAATCACATTGTTATAATTGAGATATAAAATTCAATGTGTTACTATTAAATGTACCTTTTTGTATTTAAGCGTATTTATCGAGGCTAACCGTAAATAACTGGACAAATGGTCTAATTATGTGGATGTTTGCCAATATTTATTTATCAACTTAAAATTATATAAAAAATGACGAATACGTAATTAATTAGTTATTATTAGTAATCATTATTAGTTACAATTATTATTGTTTTTACTTTTATTATTATAATTATGGACAAACTCTTCAGACATTCCCATCTGTGTGTGGGAATGTGTTGATACAGTAAATTGCAGTCAATTAAATAATCAAACAGGTTCGTATTGCAATTTCGATTTTTACACAATTAATTGTGTAGCGCATGTAAGTTTGCGATTCTGTTTCAGCGGTACGTGTGACTGATGTGTCTCGTGTGTGGCGTCAAGGCATCTTGTACGTTCACAAATGAAAGCGGCCGCAAACTTTCTGAAAAATATGGCTTGTTTGTCAGACACACCTGAAAGTTTGTTTAGTTGGAAAAAGTATATTATTTGATTGGTGTAATGATGCTAGCTGAAATGATATTAAAAGTAACACTTCGCTAGGCTGCAGCTCATTCGTAAAAATCGTGTTTATTCTCCGGTTTATTGTGAAAATCTAATGTACTTTAGATGATGGAGAGCTTATGATGGACAAATAAATCCCAGGATATTTATCAAAACAATTCGCAACTTGTAATGCTCATACTTATACTAATAATACGCATGCTGCGATAGGTTGCTGTGACCGTTCCCTTGTAGCGAGTCGGTCAATCACAGAACGCCTATGCAGATGGTGGCCAGTTACTAACGCAACACAGAAAAATATACATAAAAACAACACATTTTGCTTCTTTTGAATTTTTAAATTAAATGTTTTTTTTTATCGTTAAGATCTGGCAACCCTGTCAGGGCTTATTAGTGATATTTCACCTCATTTCATAAGGCTCTTCACAGTAAAGGTTAGAACGGGTAAGGGTTGGGCATATAATAGCCACACAACACACACACACACACACACACACACACAAATGCACACACTTACCACATTTCAGCGTTAGCAAAATTAACTTTAATTAAAACTCAGTATGTAGCACAATGCTGACTTTTGAGTTTCTAGATAAATGTGAAGTCAGCTTCCAGGATCCCACACCCACACACACACACACACACTTTCACACAGATACACAGTTGGGGGCTTGTGGTCTACCAGAGGACAGTTTCTGAGTAAAGTGGAACCTTCTACAGCTCTAGTGTAGAGACATGTCTCTGCGTTATACTGATCTGAGAACTGTCTGTGTGTGTGTGTGTGTGTGTGTGTGTGTGTGAGTGAACACTGAGTGACGGTGCGATGTGATGAAGCCGAGTCACACTGGTACCGCCCTGAAGTTGCCTTGAGCACGGTGTGTTTCATTGCTATTTGTGTAACGTGTAGCGCGTTCCTGCTGTCGCTTGCGTTATAGCAGCGATAAACGCTCTCTCACTCACAGCTTTAACGCTTGACCTCTGACACTGGAGACTCCTTCCACACAAACAGGCTTTAAGAAAGTGTAGCAACGGTTATGCTGCACGCACCGCTCACACACGCCGACGCGTCGTTGCTATAGAAACCATAAAGTATTGAAATGAACGCATGAATACGAACCTGTAATCTGTACAAACACCTGGCGATGATGTGCGATCTGTCACTCAAGAGTGTGTGTCGGCCCTCAGCGTGATGCACACACACACACACACACACACACACACACACACACACACACACACAGGACATGTATTTACACCGGAAGAAGGAAGTCGGGATTTTAATGCCAATCCCTGTGGTTTTTTTTACTCACCACACCAGCTCCTTTTGTAGCTTAAACCTACTGAATTAGTCCAGTTTCACAACATTAATCGCAACGTTAATGATGCATATATCACGTGACCGGGACCTGGACCAAAACCGGAAGGTGGTAGGTAGCAGGATTTTAATGTGATTTTATAGGGAGCAGAAGGGACGACGTGTTTTTGTAGGACAACCCAGAAGTTAGCGTCGCCGTGGTTACCTCATCAAACAGCCTTTTGAACTGGATTTTGGATCATTGCAGAAAATAAACTCTGTGGAGAACACAAGTTTATGATATTTACACTTTTGATCTGAGCTTTTTATGATTTTAGAAGATACAATGTGCAGAAGTAAAAAGCTAACGTTAGGCTATAAAGGAACTACACCAACGGTCA
>JAOVVB010000031.1:14996619-15006807 GCA_028570985.1 Heterobranchus longifilis | reverse complement strand
CACATGCACACACGCACACACATATACACACACACACACACACACACACACACACACACACACACACACACATAACATAATGCATAATAAACATTGGTACAACACAACAAGTAATATAACACAAATGTTACACAAACCTGAAAGTGCTCTATACACCCCATCAAAACCTGTGTGTGTGTGTGTGTGTGTGTGTGTGTGTGTTTCAGACTCATGCCCGGTGTTGTGTAGCGGAAACGGCGAGTACGATAAGGGTGTGTGTGTGTGTCACGCCGGCTGGAAGGGAGCAGAGTGTGAAGTGGAGGACGGCCAGTGTATCGATCCCACCTGCTCCAACAACGGAGAGTGTGTCGAAGGAGTGTGTGTGTGTGCTCCAGCCTTTAAAGGCAACAACTGTGAGGAAGGTGTGTATGAGCAACACACACAAACACACACTCGCTTTATTTTTCTTTCTTTATCTTCTAGCGTGCACACATTTTGTTAGTTCTGCCTAGAGTAAATTAAATGAACTCTGTGTGTGTGTGTGTGTGTGTGTGTGTGTGTGTGTGTGTGTGATTGTTGCAGTGGACTGCATCGACCCCACATGTTCAGGACGAGGTGTGTGTGTCCGTGGGGAGTGTGTGTGTTCTGCCGGATGGGGCGGAGAGATGTGTGAGAATCCTCTCCCGGCCTGTAAGGAGCAGTGCTCGAGACACGGGGCGTACCATCCTGAAACAGGGGTGTGTGAGTGTGAGCAGGGCTGGACTGGAACCGACTGCTCTACAGGTTAGACACACACACACATACACACACACTTTGGTCATACTTTGGTCATTTCTGGGTAGTGGAGCCTGACTCTGGGGAAAGGTTTCAGGGCGGAGTCTGTCACAGAAGAAAAAAATTTGCATGAAGATTTACTTTAGGAAAACTTTAAGGGGTGGAGCCTACTTTGGGAAAAGGTTTATCTTTGAGAGTGTGTCGAGGGACAAACATTTAAGAACTTTAGTCTGGAAAAACAAGGTTGGAGCCAGACTCTGAGAAAAGGTTTAAGTGCAGAGCCTGACCTTAGGAAAAGGTTTAAGTTTTTGGTTGAAAGATGTTGAGTTAAATTTCTTTGGTTCCATTTTGCTAGCAAGGTTACAAATACATTTATACAAAATAATATTTATAATCCAAAGTGCCCATGTAAGCTAGGCTTAAGTTCCTGGACAATGAAAGCTAGGCTTAAATTCCTGGACTATGAAAGCTAGTCTTAAGTTCCCCGACTATGAAAGCTAGGCTTAAGTTCCCGGACTATGAAAGCTAGGCTTAAGTTACTGGACAATGAAGTCTAGGCTTAAGTTCCTGGACTTTGAAAGCTAGGCTTAAGTTCCTGGACTTTGAAAGCTAGTCTTAAGTTCCCGGACTATGAAAGCTAGGCTTAAGTTCCCGGGCTGTAAAAGTTAGGCTTGAGTTCCTGGTCGAAGGTAACTGAAAGATTAAGAGACAAATTGAAAAAAAAAAAGCTGGCAAGTAAAAAAGAAAAACTGGAAGAATTTTTTGAAAATTTCTTTTCTGCTTCCAAGTTTCTGCAAACGATCATAAGAGCTTTATGCGAGTGAAATGTGCTGACGCAATTACTATTGACTTAAAAACTTCACTTTCCTCCTTAAAACAGGTTTGTGGGATTGATTTCGTTGTAAGACGATGCTGCGGATGTCATTGATCAGTGATTAGATATGATGAGGTGTGTATCGACCCGCGATCACGTGTAACGCGGTATGTATCGATGAAGAATGATAGTCAGAGAGACGAGGAATGAGACGAGGAGGGAAACTGAGAGAGACGGCTTCCAGAAAACGGGAGACTTTCCGCCAAGCCTGAATTCATAAATCATCCTAACTGCCGGAGCGCAAACGCAGTGATTTATGAATACAAGCCTGGTGGAAAGTGTTGCCTCATTATATAAATATATATGATTGATTTTACATCAGGACAATAAAGCGAAAGATAACCAGAGAGAAGAGGAAGAAGGAAAGATAGGCCATGATTGAGTGGGACCACATCAGCATGTTATATAGGTTTTAAAATTCTAATATTGTGATTAAATATGATGAAAATTTTATCAGGCACATGGTGTGTTACTGCGCCACCACTGGTTGCCCGAACAAGCTTGAGGCACCAGTTATGCTGCCGGCTGCCACGAGCCCATTAATAAATCTTCTTAAACTCGTTAACTTCACAAGTATGCAAATATTAAAATTATTCCGGTTCTCGTTCACTATAAATTTAAAGTTTAACGTGGGAATCATTGGCATAGTTTTGTAGCAACAATGTTGCTTAAGCTGAAAGGGAAAGAATAGTAATATAAAAAGGAAAACCTGAACAATAATTTTAAAATAAACTTAAAAATGGGATGCAAAATTAAATGTATGGAACATTTAATGTGAATTGCAAATGAAATATTCAAGAATTGAAAGAAGAAATGAAAGAAAAAACATTGAAAAAAATTGTTTATACTGGTGTTTATTGGTTCCTGGACTAATTTTCCTAAACTAACTTATTTTAATAAAAAATGCCTAGTTTACAGTTTTTAAAATGAAACAGCTAAACTAAAATTGGATTTATGTTTATTAAGGTTAGTAAATAAATGTTCCTGGGCTTTGGTACTGGATCACAGGGCCTGAGTTAAAACTACTGTGTTAAAGTTGCTGGTTTAGAGAACTTGACATTTTTGTTTTATGGTTATTGAATAAAATTAGCTGGAATATTGTTTCTGGACTTTTGGCCTAAAGAGTCTGGTCTATAGTTCATGACCTAAAGTTCCAGGATCAAAATTCCTGGTTTAAGGTGACTGAATTGAACATTGTACTAAAGTTTTTTTTTAAATCTTAAAATTTCTATTCTTAATTCAACACTGCAAAAATTATATTTTAGCAAGTAACAATATCGTGAATATAGTTAATTTTATCTGCTCTTTTTATAATAAGATTATTAAGCTTATTTCTAATCAAACTGTACTAACATTTTAAGCAAAAAAAACTACTAGCAGATAATGTTTTAAGAATTCATTTCTTATAAGAATCAAACTTCTATGCCAAAAGAACAAAACATTTTTTGCTTAAAGATTTTATTAACATTAATCTCATATTTGGTTTGTTGTAAGCTTATTTTAAGAAATTATAGATAGGTTTGGCTAGATTAAAAATTATTTTGCTTATTTAGATTTTTTTTGAAGTTCATGGAATATAGTTTCTTCACTAAAGTTTTTTGAGCGAATATTACAGGTAATATTAAACTAAACTTCCTGGATTAAACTATTTTGTCCAAACTTACAAGGTTAAGGTTATTTGGGTAACATTTTATTTAATGATCTTAGTTATCTTTGCACTAAATCTACAAGGGTAACGATGCTAATAAGTATTAGTGCGCCTATAGTTTAGCAGCTTAGAATCATGCTAAGTGTAGGTCTGAATCGTGCGTGTTTCATTTTATCCAGCAGTGATTTCTACACTGACAAAGAAAACCTTTTACAGTTGAGTTTTGTTTATCAGGGTTCTTTTGGAAGAAAAACCTTCAAGGTCACTTTGAGGTTTGAGGTTTGGATCTTTAATCAGCTCACAGAGAGGAAAAAGAACAAAAAAATCATAATTTGGGGTTCGGTGGAGGATACACCGTTTCTCTCGACCTGCTAATGAGAGCTCGACTGAAAACCCTTAAAGCAGGTGATTTATCCTTCAGTAGATCCCGGAGCAGAAGAATAAAAGGAGAAATGAAAGAGAAAAGAGAGAGAGAGAATAAAAAAGTGAGATGAACGAGTGAGAGGAGGGGAGGAGTGTGAGGGACGAGTGTGTCAGTCATGTTTAATGGCTTTTCTTAATGTTCCAGACCATTTCAGCGTCATTAACTGATTATTGAAACTGACTTCTCTTAAACACACACACACACACACACACACACACACACACACACACACATGCATGCACAGCAGTGTGTAATGAACTTTTACTGCATGTTTTATTCATAAGCATTAGACACAAGGGAAGTGTGTTTTATCTTTCTGTGTAGCTCTTTCTTTAATTCTTTATCACTTCTTCTCTTATTTATTTGTTTTTTTGTCTTTATTCTCCTTTTTATTCTATTTTGTTTCTCCCACTCATTTTCCTTCAATTCTTTTATAATTTTTTTATTCATTTTTTTTCTATTTGCTTATATTTGTCTTCATCTCACTTTCATTCATTTTTATTGGTCTTTCTTTCTTCCTTTTTCTACCTCATATTCTTCTTTTCTCCCGTTTAATTTTTTTATTAACATTTCTCTCTTTCTCTTCGTGTCCTTGCAGAAGTGTGTCCTGTGCCATGTAGCGTCCATGGCATGTGTGTCAGTGGGCGGTGCCAGTGTGAGGAGGGGTGGGCGGGACCATCCTGTGACAAGCAGGCCTGTCATCCAATCTGCGAGGAGCATGGGGAGTGCAGGGACGGACAGTGTGTGTGTCACGCCGGCTGGGAGGGAGAACACTGTACCATCGGTAAGCATATATGTGTGTGTGTGTGTGTGTGTGTGTGTGAGTGTGTGTATGCAAGACTCTTCTTTCTTTCATTCTCTCTCTCTTTCTCTCTCTTTCTCTCAGAGCGATCAGGAGGTAACAGTTGCTCAAGGCTGCGAGACTGCAAAAAGAAATCAACTTCATGCTACCTCTCATACACACACATGCACACACACACACACACACACACACACACACACACACAAAAGGCCATTTTCACTTTAGAATATTGTTGTGTGTGTGCATGTGTGTTTGTGTGTGTGTGTGTGTCTGCATCTGCATAATGCACTCACTCTTATCCTTTCTCACTCTCTTTCTCTCTCTCTAGCTCATTACCAGGATTTGCTGGATAAAGGTAGGTCATGTGACCTTTTAGAAGTAGGCATTAAATAAAAAGCACACACCCACATACTCACACATTTGCACCTGTCTGTTCTTTCTCCCTCTTTCTCGCTCAGGTGTGTGTCCCGGTCTGTGTAACAGTAACGGCCGGTGTGTCCTCGGCCAGTTTGGCTGGAGATGTATATGCCAACCCGGCTGGAGCGGAGATGGCTGTAACGTCGTCATGGAGACGCAGTGTGGTGATAGCAGCGATAATGACGGAGGTAAATTAAGAGGCGGGGTTAATGAGGAGGGGGCGTGGTCAGCAAATGACAGGCATTCATTACATCATCTGGAGGGGAGGAATGGCGTGAAGGACTTTCTTTTATTAGATTGCAGAGGAAAAACACACACACACACACACACTCACACACACACACACACACATGTACAGGCATACAGAATTATGTTATGTTATGTGTTGTGTATTTCTGAACTGGGATGCAAACAGAGATCTTCTCTATTGGACCAAAACAATTAGAACACACACACACACACACACACTCTTTTCTGTTAAAATGTACAGTCATACAAATACATATTTTCATACAAACACTCCATAACGCACAAATGCATGGACGAGTGCATTTTGCACTTTAAAGATGGACAATACAGTCATTTCATTTCACATCTGCACCGCTGCTGTTTGCACCTCACACACACCACACATTTCATATACTTTATTCAGTTCATTTATACAGTTTATACCTTTCCATTTTTACATATTTTTACATATTTCTACTTTCGACTTTATTTTATTTTATAGTAAAAAATTAGTATATATTGTAGATTTCATATTTTACATTCTTTTCTATTGGCATTCTATTCCTCTCTTATTTTATTTTATTTTCTTATTAGGTCACAAACAGTCGTGTAAGCATTTCACTGCATACCAGTGTAAGTGACAAATAAAAATTTTGAATTTTGAATTTGAGTGTGCGTGTGCGTGTGCGTGTGTGTGTTCCAGATGGCTTAGTGGACTGTACAGACCCGGATTGTTGTGGTCAGCAGGTGTGTGTTAACTCTCCACTCTGTCAGGGTTCACCTGACCCTCGTGATATCATCCAGCAGAGCCCCGCCTCCTTTAGGCCACACCCACCAGCATCGTTTTTTGAGCGAGTTCGATTTCTTGCCGGGAACACACACACACTGCCAGGAGATGTGCAGTGGGACGGCAGGTAACTTTTTTATTATTTTTTTTATAACACCCTTCTAACCGAAGTAAAAAACAATAATAATAATAATAATAACATAAAAGCTACACAAATATTTTGCTGAATTTTAAGGTAAATCTGAGGTCTTTTGGATATAGCTGTGTTAATCTGACATTATTACTGGCGTAACTTATGCTGTGATAACTGTAGTTTTGGGTCATTTTGATGTGGCGGATAATTCTGAGATAATTTAGCGGAAAATATGAGGTAAATTGGGTCATTCTGATGGAGCATGGGTGAAACTGAGGTCATTCTGGGATAACTGAGGTTAATCTGGAGTAAACCTGAGGTCATTTCAGTAATTACTCACTCTGACAAATAAAAATATGACTCTGGTCATTCTGACATCATTCTAGGGCAACTAATTTGGAGTAACTTGACTAAGTTAGATTGAGGTAATTCAAATGTCACTGGGATACCTCGGGTAATTTGGAGGTAAATGTGAGATATTCCATGTATTTCTGAGGTCAGTCTAAGGCAACTGTGACTTAATTTTGGTCATTCTGATGAAACTCAGTGGTAGATTTGTGGTAAAACAGGGCTCTCTACGGTAGCGGAGGTAATTCCGTGGTATCTGAGGTAACTCTGTGTAACTGATGAGATTTTGAGAGTAATTCTGTTGTACCTGAGGTAACCAATGCTATTTTGAGGGTAACTTTTAGGTAGTTTTGTGCTATCTGAGGTAACTCTAGGTAACTGATTTTATTTTGAAGGTAACTATGAGGTAATTGTGTGGTATTTGAGGTAACTCTAGATAACCAATGTCATTTTGTGTGCATTCCCGTCATTCCAAGGTAATTCCGTTGTAACTCAGGTAACTCTGGGTAACTGCTCACATTTTGAGGGTATTTCTGACTTATCTGAGGTAACCAATGTGATTTGTGGGTAACCCCAAAGTGATTCTGTGATATCTGAGGTAACTCTAGGTAGACAATGTCATTTTGAAGGTAACTCTGAGGTAATTCTGTGATATCTGAGGTAACTCTGGGTAGACAGTGTCATTTCGAAGGTAACTCTGAGGTAATTCTGTGATATCTAAGGTAACTTTTGGTAGACAATGTCATTTTGAAGGTAACTCTGAGGTAATTCTGTGGAATCTGAGGTAACTCTAGGTAGACAGTGTCATTTCGAAGGTACCTCTGAGGTAATCCTGTGATATCTAAGGTAACTTTAGGTAGACAATGTCATTTTGAAGGTAACTCTGAGGTAATTCTGTGATATCTGAGGTACCTCTAGGTAGACAGTGTCATTTCGAAGGTAACTCTGAGGTAATTCTGTGATATCTAAGGTAACTTTAGGTAGACAATGTCATTTTGAAGGTAACTCTGAGGTAATTCTGTGGAATCTGAGGTAACTCTATAAAGACAATGTCATTTTGAAGGTAACTCTGAGGTAATTCTGTGGAATCTGAGGTAAATCTAGGTAGACAATGTCATTTTGAAGGTAACTCAGAGGTAATTCTGTGATATCTGAGGTAACCCTAGGTAGACAATGTCATTTTGAAGGTAATTCTGAGATAATTCTGTGATATCTGAGGTAACTCTAGGTAACTCTAAGCTACTGTACAGTTTGTAGTAATTACTGTATGATGTTACTATGGATGAGCCCTGAAGTACCTGAGATAACTTGGACGTAACTAGTAAAGTAATTCTGAGGTAACTTAGGTACCCACTGAGGTAATTCTGGGGTAACTCTGGACAGATTGTGTGGTAACTGTCTCTTTCCAGCCACGTGTGTGTGATCAGAGGTCGTGTGTTTGCAACTGATGGAACTCCGCTGGTTGGTGTGAACATCACTTTCCATCAGAAACCTGAATATGGTTTCACACTCAGTCGGCAAGATGGAAGGTAACACAAACGTCAACAAGTGTGCGCGCACACACACATACGCTCACACACACGCATTTAAAATTCATAAGATCTACAAATGAACAAATGTCTGGTGTCTTTTGTTGTAGTTTCGACCTAATGGCTGTAGGGGGCACATCCGTGACCCTGCTTTTCCAGCGAGTGCCTTTTCTCCCTCAATCTCGTTCCCTTTGGTTGCCATGGAACCGCTTTGTTGTCATCGACCGGGTAACGATGTCACGGTCTGAGGCTCCTCCCCCCACATGTGAACACAAGAACCTGGTTGGCCCAAATCCCGTTGTTCTTCCTGCTCCTCTCACACAGTTTGCTGCACAATGTGAGGAACGAGGACCCGTCATACCTGAGCTACAGGTACCAAACCACCGGTGTCATGCCACGCCCACTTGAATGCTTTCTAAAGCCTTATAGTTTCTATAGTAACAGCTCATTCATCTTAATATCAGAACAAGCGTTTTAGCAGTTTGCACCTGCACTAATTAATTAAGTAAAATTAATTATTAAGACATTCCGACCCAGTTAGAATGCAGAGTTTTTAGAATAGTGTAATCCAGTGATGACTGTGTTGACTGTGTGATGAGTGCACTTCCTGTTTCTTCTCCGTCCCTGTAGATGGTTCAGGAGGACATCGAGATGGCAGGAAGTTTTGTGAAGTTGAGCTACATATCGTCTCGTGCTCCGGGGTACCTGTCTGTCCTGCGCGTGCTCCTGACTCCTCCCATCATCCCGGTGGGGCTGCTGAAGGTCCACGTGTCGGTGTGTGTGGAGGGGACGCTGATCTCCAAGTCGTTCGCCGCCGAACCAAATCTGAGCTACGTCTACAGCTGGAACAAGACAGACGTGTACGGACAGCTGGTCAACGGCCTCACACACGCTTTCGGTCAGTCTCTTTGTGTGTGTGTGTGTGTGTGTGTGTGTGCGCGCATGTGATTAACCTCTGAGTAATTACTAAGCTCTTTTCACAGTTGGACTTCTACTCACCACACAAGCACACACACACACACACACACACACACACACACACACACACACACACACAGATACACAGTAGACTAAGTGGTGATAAGAAGAAAATTTTAATTAATGTAGTATCTCTCTTTCTCTTTCATCATCTGTGTGTGTGTGTGTGTGTGTGTGTGTGTGTGTGTGTGTCTAGTCTCTGTAGGCTACGAGTACGATGTGTGTCCGAACTTCATCCTGTGGGAGGAGTGTGTGGTGGAGATGCAGGGCGCCGAGCTGATCTCATCACAGCTGGGCGGCTGGACGCTCGACAAACATCACACACTGCACGTGGAAAGCGGTGAGATGTGCACACACACACACACACACACACACACACACACACACGTCACACATAGTGAGCCATCCTTCACAATTTACTTACAACGTGTCTTCCTCTTTATAGGAATCCTCTACAAAGGCGACGGGGAGAACGTGTACATTTCCCATCAGCCGCTGCTCATCGCCACAGTGATGGGGACGGGCGCGGTCCGTCCTCTCGCCTGCCCGAGCTGTAACGGCCCGGCGGCCAGTCAGAAGCTGTTCTCTCCCGTAGCCTTAGCGTGCGGCCCAGACGGGAGCATTTACGTCGGAGATTTCAACTTCATCCGCAGGATCTTACCGAACGGAGTCAGCGCCAGCCTGCTGGAGCTCAGGTCGGTCGCCGTGGCAACCGTTTCCCTTGCTCCGGCACTCGCTTGAACCTGTTCTTATTTATTTGTTTATTTGTTTGTTTGTTTATTTAAGGTTTTTCTCTTTGTTTTTGCAGGAATCGAGATATCCGGCACAGGTACGTCTTACACGCACACACACACACACACACACACACACACACACATGCAAAGAGAATGTACTCTTAATTCTACATCGTCTGTCTCTCTCTCTCTTTCTCTCTCTCAGTGGAGGGTCCGTCCATCAGTATTACCTGGCGGTGGATCCTGTAAGCGACTCGCTCTACGTGTCGGACTCGGTGGGTCTCAAGGTGCTGCGTCTCATTTCCGTGAGCGACGTGCGTGACGTAGGGCGCAACGCCGAGGTGGTGGCAGGAACTGGGGAGAAGTGCACTCACTTCAACCTGAAAGAGTGTGGAGACGGGGGCAAGGCCACATACGCCTCACTCACTGCTCCAAGGGGTACACACACACACACACACACACACACACACACACACACACACACATCAACCACTTGTCTTTGGACTGTGGGAGAAAACTGAAGTACCTAGAGG